>JASKGM010029009.1:0-26389 GCA_034509205.1 Ceratonia siliqua | reverse complement strand
AGAATTTGGTAGGAGTGGAAACTATTTTTGTAATTTTTTATTTTTGCTTTAATAAAAATTTTATATAAAATTATTTTTAAAAAAATTTGCCCCCACTGTTAAAATTTTCTAGGTCCGCCACTGATTTTAGTGATGTGCATTTTTCCACATTATTACAAAGTAAAATGATTTTCTCCTATCAACTTTGCAAAGATATTTGGGGTGAAATGTATAGTTTGAGTTGTAGATGTTTTCCTATGGCCATTGCATTGGTCATATCTAGCAGTATATAGACTTTGGAAGTATTCTTGCCTTTTTGCTTTGGCTACTCAAGGTTTAACCTCACAATTTATTCTCTTTTGAAATTGAATTTGAATTATTAAATTTTATGATATTAAAATTCATTATCTAAGAAGCTAATAAAAAATACTTATAAATGATATAAATGATTTATTTTCCTCTATGTTTGCTCTTATGCTCGAATTAGAAGCAATAATTTATTAAACTATTTATATAATTCAATTAAAAAATTATTTTTTATTTATATTAATCAATCATAAATTATAAAAATTTTAAGTAAAATAAAAAGTTATCCTTATTTTTAATATATAAGGAAAATATAATAATTATGATGGTTCGCACATGACAACCATTATAATAATAGAAATTATATTCATATTCAATGAGCACTTGTATATTTAATTTGCTTGGGTATAGGAACTAGGATCAATAAAGGGTATGGAACAAAGTAGATTTAAAAATTTTAATTTGTGATAGAGATAATAATTTGTCAAATACTGCAAATAATGTTATTTATAAAAAGATATTTTATAAATTAAAGTAGGTACACAAATGTGTTATATTTTAATAATGTTCAAATAATTTATTATTATTTAACTTTATTTTATTTTTTTTTGTTAATCTCAACTGTTAATTGGTACAGCTGTATATTGTACGGGTTTAACTAACTTATATTATATTTTTAAATAAATTTATTTTTATGTCATTATAACACAATTTTAAAATTATTTGAAATATAATTGAATAGAATTAAATTGAATTTATAATTCAATTTTTTATCCTTATGACACTAGTTATGATTAATTCCTAATAGAATACTTATTTACATTGATATAATTTTAATTAAAAAATTTAATTTAATTACTTTAAGATACTGTGCACGTAAACAAAGCATAGCATGAGTGGGTAATTATAGAAAATAAATACTGATTTTATATGAATAATATTTTTATATATTTTATAAAAATAATTATAGTTTAATTACATAATGAATGTGGACTTATGAATGTAACCAAAAAACAGTAAGATAATATGGAAATATTACAAGAAATAATTATACACACACACACACATATATATATAATTTTTTTGAAAATAATTTCAATTCAAAAGTGATGAAGGTGTCTCTTTTTCTAAAATTTCAAAACATTGTATTCTTATTTAATTATAAATCTTATGAAATATATGGAATTATTTTAATTACTTATTTTAAAATATTATATTTTAAATTTTAAATATTATTTTAACACTTTAAATATTTTTTAAAAATATTATATTTTAAATTTTAAATAATCTTGTTTTCACTAATGGCTACTTAGTATGACACAGATTTGGAAAATCCAAAGTACACGTTTGTCCCCATTTTTATTGGACTTCATTTATACACAAAACAAGAAAAAGGAAAAAGAAAATAGTAGATAAGAGAATGGGTTTGGGTAAATTCAGGGACTGCATACTATAACCCACATTCAAGAATTTGCTCTTTTCACAGTATAACTTAACTAGAAAGTACAGAAGCATAGTGGCACAAATATATTTTTCTGTTCTCAACTTCATTCACTCTTTAATAATCAAACTGCAAATCTAACATAACCTCAAAAGTTCCAAGTTCAAGTTGAGCAAATGATATTACACAATTTCTTTCATTATACTATCAATTTCAAAAGCTCAAAAATTGCCTTATCACCGTAAATATGTTAGCCCTACTATCAATTTCCCAAACTCATAAGCTTGATCCAAAAGGTAAGAGTACACAAGGTCCTCACAGCCTATAATCAGGTTCTATAAAATACTATGTAATGTCATAATATGAGATTTCATCTTCATCTGATACTTCCTCCATCTCCCGTTTCTCAATACCATCTGATGATTCAGTTGTATTGCATTCGGACAACCAAAACATTATGCAAAAAACAAATATACATTGTCAAAAGATGTGATCATATATATCCAAGGTGAGAAGGCATAATTAAAGTTCATATTTATAGAGAACAACATAGCCATTAAAGTATCCAAAGAGGAAAGAATCAAGTAACATGACATATATATGAAGCATAGATTTAAGGAGAAGCAAAACATGTACCTCAAGTTCATACAACAAGTTCGTTACACGTAAAATAGAATATATCATCAGAAGTCAACAGGCAAAGGTATATAAACCAGGATCTACCAACAGCAATAATTTTAAAAAAAGAAAGATGCATAGGTAGTCATAGTCAATCAAGTAGACATTATATCACTAATTATCTTGATATCATGTTTTTGGGTTCATGTTCTAACAACATTCAACCAGAGGCATAATAAAACCAGCCAACAAAGGCATAATAAATCCAAAAGATTTGAAAATTGATTTTAACAGAATGCATGGCATGGCCAACCCAAAAGCAATCATATTGAGCTGCAAGCATATGCCATTAAGGAACAAATACAGCCCCATTATAAAGCCTGAAACTGAACCACAATATAGTCCAAAGAAACAAAGGCTGATTATCTTTGTGTAAAAAGCATGTAATAACAGGCTCAAAACCCAACCGGTTTAACTTAAAAGACATGCTATAAATAAGCTAAAAAGAAACCAAATTATTCTCCAAAAACATGATATAAAAAAAAACCCATGGAGTGGTGCCATATCAACTCTCCCACATATATGCAATCTATCCTAAAAGATCACAAATAGAAAAGCCTATAATTCAAGAGGCAGAGGTATATAAACCAGAATCGTTCCATAATTCAAGAGGAGTATATGTACAAACAATCTGATGTCAGCAATATTCTTCATGTTCATATAAGACAGGACCGTAGGCCCATATGACAACACACAACATGACAAAGATTAAACTTTTTATAACCACATTCTTACAATATTACTTCAGATAAGAAAAAGAAAAGTGATAGCTTATGTCTAAAGAGAAGCATTAGTAACAAATATAGTATCACTATGTTTTCAACGTCTTAAACCTGAAAATTCATGTTTTGTTAACTTATATTCCCCATCATGGATTCCAGAGGCCTCAGGTTCAATATTAGCTGCCTGTTTAACCATTGGATGCTTTAGAAAGTAAACACACAATAGATAATTGATTATAAAACAGGAAACTAAACATGTCATATAGCAAAAGGCATATGGCAATTCCTGCCCATTCACCCGCAAGAGGGATGTCCATTATATATATTCCAAAGAACTAATAGCAGGGAATATAAAAATAACTTTGGTACTGAAACCATGATGGTATTTCACTTCTCATAATAGTGAAACTCATCAATTAACAATGATGCTCGTGACTGCAATAAATAAATTATTGTCTAAAGTAATTAACAAAAAATTAAAGAGAAAGTTATTTTTAAAAGCTTGTTAGGTATTACTATTATAGAATAGTATTTAATTAGTACAGATTTTTTGACAAGTGCTTATAATTCAAGATGTTAGCTAACAATCCTTGCTCCATCATGAGATAAGGTAGGGGTAAGTTAATACAATTCATTTTTTAAGCGGTTCATACTTCATACAATTAACCACAGTGTAAGAGGGTATGGTTCATGTCCAACATCTCAATTATCATAAAATGACCATAAGGCAAGCCATAGACACTTCAAAAAAAAGAGTTGTGTCCAATATATTTGACATCGTTATAAACTTTATAAACATGTTTGAACACATACTAAGCACATTTTTTAGGAATATTTTCATATATCACTTTATGTATATATACTTATATATTGATACTATATGTCTTCATATAATTTTATAATAGACATTTACATTGTGTTGTGTTCTTATATTTGGGACTTGTCATTTCAATATATTCATGTCATGTTCATGCCAATGCTTCAAAGTGCAACACAGCCACAAAGATATAATTTGAACCCCAAACTCAGATCTATAACTAACATATTCCAAATTGGTACCACTTACATTAAACAAAAATTGAAGATTGTTCTTCACCAAAGAGTATTCATGTTGCCATTGTCGCTAACCTCAACTAAGTATATGCTCCTACCAACGACAGGTAACTGTTAAAAAAAATTCATAAATCATAATCTAAATTTATGAAAAATAAAAAAGGAATAAGCTTTTACATTCATTATTATAATGGCCATGTAGCTCTAATTACACAAATCGTAGGAAATTTATCAGCAGATATAGTTTCATTAGTAATTGTCAAAGAGGTTCCCAAACTTATATGGTTGCCCTCATTCTGACTGAGTGAAATGATATTGCAAACCTATGTTAGAGAAGATAAGCAATTGGTAAACATTAAACACCTAGAAGCAATTAGTAAACTAAATGAGACGTTGCTAACCTCATTACAAGTTGTATCAGTAACTTCCTTATTCTTCTTTCTTTGTTTGCAACTTTTAAGAGCCTTCTCTAAAGTTGATATTTTTCTCTTTGAAGTGGGATGACCTTTGCGACATGTGCATCTTGGACTAGAAATTGGATATGATGTGGTTGAATTGTCAAGGATGTTTAGTTCCTTTTCATGTTGTGTGCCAGCAAATTCAATTACACTGTCCGTCATGGAAGAAGCCACCATTTTCAATCTACTTTTGAGTTGTCCCAAGTTGCTTTGGAGAAAGTCATTAAGATCCGGGTGCCCAGCATCAAGTTTAGCAATTTCATAAAATTCCTTGCATAAAATATCGAATCTTTGGATTTGTAACTTTAACTGCTTCACATCATAACTACTCTTGATATATGTGTGTCATCTCTTTACATTTTTGCTTCATCTTTATAAAATAAATTTCGAAGGCAATTGTTTAACTCTTTCAAAACCAAGCACAGAAAGTGAATGTCTACACACAATACCCCTGAATTCAAATAAGAGACATTTACAACTGAAATCATTACTAGCACGGTTAAATATTACGTCAAATTCCACTTCCCTTACTTTGTTAATAATCATTATGTCTTCAACAACCTTGTAAGTACAAATTGAACCATTAACACATTGAAGTGATACAACACAATTTGTTTTAGCTCTAAATTCAGCTTGCACCTCCTCAAACTTTGCATGAGTATAGCACCCCTGAAATTGTTTTTCAATATGAGATTGAGTACAACAAGGAAGCGTACTATTAAATGACCGAAAATCAGCTTCAAACTCCTTTTCTGCCTTATCTCAGAGTGCATTGTCATATGATTGACAAATTCTTGCAGACTAGTCGAATGATGTACATATCCATCAAAGAATGTATGAATACTCTCACTACGTTAAGTAGTGGACATTCCAGCCCAAAAATATTTTTTCAAGAATGCTGGAACCCATCTATTTCGTTCTTCATACAAGCCACCTAACCAATGATTATCATGTAAGTCAAAATATTCAATTAACTTTCTCCACATTACTTCAAATTCTTCTTCAGCGTATGTACCATAAACCACACTTTGCAAGTAGTAGTTGATTAACTTGTGTTGTGCATAACTAACTAATTTTTGTGGCACCTTTTCAGAATATGCCACAAGCACCATCGATGTCGAATATCTGGAAATACTATTTTAATTGCATTTTGCATAGCCTTATCTTGGTCAGTCACAATTGCTTTTGGAGGGTTCCATTCATGTAACGTAACCAGGACTTAAACAACCAAACGAACGTCTTGGTATCCTCACAAGATAAAAGCCCACATCCAAGCAGCATTGATTGGCCATGGTGATTTAAACCAACAAATGCAACAAATGGCTTGTCATATTTATTTGTAAGATAATTTGTATCAAACATTATCACATCCCTAACTACTTCATAAGTAGCTCTACTCCTTGCATCTGCCCAAAATACATTCTTGACACGAAATTCATCATCCAAATCAATGTCATAGAAAAAATTGTTATTTTGTTCTTGCATCCTAACAAAGTAAGCCTTTAGTGCTTCACCATCGCCATCTTTACCTGTTGCACGCCTTTCTTTCACAATATAATTCCTGTAATCTCTCTCAACAAAATTTAAATTCTTATATCCTCCTGTTTGGATAATAAGAGAATGAAAACTTTTGTTCATTCTAACTCCCGCTGTGTCATTGACCTCCAACACTCGCTTAACCTGCATATTCATTTGCTTGTTACTCCTAAATAACCTTGCTTTGGTTAGACTAACTTCATGTGAATGGTTAATGACAATCGTGTTTATGCAATACTAACCATTCTCCTTCAATGAGAATGTAATTTTTGCTGGACATCCACTCTTTATTGATGGGAGGGGCTTAAATGAATTTGACACCTTTGACTTATAAGTTCCCTCCCTAGAACATGTAAGTACAAAATATTTAATCTTTCCAGTTTGATCCTTCATTGAGTTTCTTATCAGAAAACCAAAATCTTGTTCAATCGAATATCTTTTATAATATGATTTAACATCTTCCACCGAAACAAATGGCATGCCCACTGTTGGATGACATGTTAAAACACTGTCTTCAGGAACAAACTCATTATTCACACTACAAACTGCATCACATTCTTCACATGATAAACATACAACGTCATTATTGTCCTTCGAAACCAAATTATCCTCCATTGACTTGCTTAACCAATGCATGATATTATGCATAAATAACTAAGCCTAACTCATGCAAGAATTCATACTAACATATGTCAATTTACTAACACACTAAATAAAATAAAGAGGTGAACACAATGTTGAATCTAAGCAATAAGCTAGGCATTCTTTTCTATATCTACATTTCTAACCTTTCAAAAGGCACATCGCACAACCACAACCATAAATTACTATTTCTACCCCAACATATTGATAAAAGCTAATAAAAAAAAATGAAACATAGTAACTAAAATGAAAACTAATCAAATAAAAATTCCCAAGGCACCGATATGATGATAAAAGCTTCAATTTTTTATTCTCATGTACTGGTGTAAGCATCTTACAATAACCAAATGAACTTGTCAATTAATGATGCGTCCCATTTTCAACCATATAGTCAATATAATTAATCTTAACATATTTGATTATAAAATAACTACTAAATTTCTAATTAAGCCCACTAAGCTAAAGTACACCTTATATTTCTTTAACTATAATGACTATATCACCCTTTAATATATTTGTTGAGTTTTTTATTTTTGAGACATTTCTTCTCCGATGGTTATTTTGCCTTGCTATGTTTGCATGCCCCTAGTTAATTTTGGTTTGGTTCATTCACGAGTTCTTGATGGAAACACGTTAATTTCTACTTGTTTAGAGAACCTTATACCATTAGACCAATTTGTCATATAACGAAATAGGGCTTTATTCGTGTTTCTTTTTCAGCTCCAGTTTGGTGATTCTATTCCATTTCTTTCTTTTTCGACAAGACATTAATCACATTTAGCTACTCAGACACCTCTTAGTGTCTTACAGATTGACCCTTACTTCTTTCCAAAACTTCTTACATATAACCATAGCTATGCTGTTTACTCAACTAACGTTAGACAAATTATCTCACCCATGTCATGATTTCTAGGAAACGATCACACATTTTTGCTACCATCTACGTCATTTGACTAGATAATACGCATACTAGTGTGAAAATACTTGAAAGAATAAGGATCACATGCTCTATTATGTGAAACTATACTCCATATTTCATTTATTTGATAACGTTACATAGAATGACTAAAATCAATATTATAATAATAAGGATACATAGTGGTTTGAGTGGAAATACACGAATCCGACGTGAAAATTCTTCAATAGCAAACTTACATTAGCATAACGTACTTATAAAGAAAACTATTATAATATATATATATATATATACATATAGGCATGAATAGAGACATAAATACATATATAATGATAATTGGCATATTCTATAAGGAAATTTGAGGATCACTTGCCTATACAACAATGACCAATCACAAGTTAAAATATGAACATTTTTCGAATACTCATACCGGTTAAGTCTTGCTAACCAAAAGTCAGTCCAAAAACAAAAATCCAATTCATCCTTTATATATCTAGAAATAGAATCAAGAAACCATCCCCAATTTCAATATCATATTCAACTAGAAACCACATTAAAATTCCCAAGAAACCATTTAATCGAGCACCCACTTATGAATAGGACTGAAATTAAACATTAATACCAATAGAAAATCATTTAAATTTCAACCCAAATAACATCAAAATAAAGCAAAACAAAACTGTCATTCAAAGATTCCTCAAACATTAATAGAGGCCTAAAATTATAAAATTCTCTGGACTAATGGCAGTGAAATCAAATCCCCAAATCAATAACCAACAAACAAAATTGAAACAAAAAGTAACCAATAATGACATTAGGCAACAGGGGAAGAATCCCAAAATTTAGCATGAAACTCCTAAGGAAAAACCACTTCAATTAAACCCCAAATAAACCCAAATCAAAATTCATGTCAAGAAAACCAGACTTGCACTCTGGAATAGAAAACAAAACCCCAAAATTAACCCTTTAATTCGGAGTAATCCAGCCCCTAACTAGTGGCAGAGAATTATAAAACCCCTCAACCCATCATCTAGAACCAGAATTATAAAACCCCAAACTAACCCCTAAACTCAGGATTAATGCAGAGAACCCACGCACAAAGGCAGTCAGATGAACCAAAATCCCTAAACTAAGAGCTCAAAATCGGGAAAAAAAAATTCCTCACCTTTGATGGCAGTAACACGACGCCTGCGATGGAGGCGTGGTGACCTGAGTTACGGAGATTTTGGGGGACTGACGCTACTGCAGTGGCGTAGAATGTGACCAGAATTATGGTGTCGACGCTTGCTCCTCCTCCGTTGTAGGCCGAGGGTGATGAAGTTGCACTCACAAATTAAAGGGGATGAGGATGGGAGAAAAGTATGTGCCTTTGGTAAGGACGGGGTATTGCGTTTCTGGGAAAACGAAGGAGCTTGGTTTCAAGTCACCAGCGATGGGAGTGAGCTTAGTTTTGTTCACAGAGTGGGTCGATATTTAAGGGAGAAGGTGGGTGGGTCTGAAATTTAGGGGGAATTTGCACGAGTGGGAGGAAAATTTGTGAGAGCTAAATATTGGGAAAGTTGGGCGCCACGTCAGTTCAAAAATGAATAAAATATTAAGGTGTGGGAGGTATGGGTCAAGGAAGGTGTTGAAATAAAATTACTCAATTTTAACTTCGAATCTTTTTAAAATAAGCATTACAATAGTTATAGTAGATTTTAAAGTCATGCGGCTTTTATTATCATTATAATTAATTAGTAAAATTATTATTTTGGCTCAAAAAATAAAATTACTATTTAAAATTAATTATAAACTACTTGTATATTTTTTTATTTAAGTAAATATTTTAAAATTTTAAGTCCAATTAATTTATTTAATTTCAAAAAAGTGGTGATTTTACATTTACATTAAATTATTAGTGTAAATAAGTATTTTAAGTGAGATTATCTTAATATATATTTATTAGTATATATGAATATGTATTCTATTATGTGTTTCCAAATTTAAAAATTAATTTCAATCTGATTATAATATATATATGTATATATATAATATTTTAAAATTTGAAGTCCAGTTTTTTTAATTAACCAGAAAAACAATCATTTCAATTGAGATTATTTTAATATATCTGTTAGAACTTACTAGTATATCTAAATATTTATTTTATTATATATATTCAAATTTAAAAATTATTCTTAATATGATTATAATTACCTTTAAAATAAAAATATTATTGTGCATGTATATATATATATATATATATATATAATATTTTAAAATTATTTTTAATTTTTAAATATAATTAATTAATTTATTTTAAAAAAATTGTGATAATTTTATGTTCAAACTAAATTGTTGTGTAAAGTATTATTTTGATTGATATTATCTTAATATGTTTTTTAGTGGTGTGTGTGTATATATATATATATATATTCGAATCTTAATTTCAATTTGATAATAATTATCATCAAAATATTAATGTTAATATATATAACTATTGCATGTATTTGAATTAATAATAGATTGTGAAAGTTACTATAATCAAATTGAAGATAATATTTATTTTATAATAATCATATATAAGATAATATTTATTTTTATTGAATTACAATATTATCTTTACTCAACCGTCACTTAATTAATAAACTCCCAAATCGCTGGCTCTACATAAATTATTTTTCTTTTATTATTGCATAACCATTCAAATTCTTTGTCATGCATTGTTTAAGTAGTATCTTTTTTTACATTAAATATTAAAATGATTTCAAAGTTAAGGTTCAAACTTTCACCCTCTTATTCATTTATTGGCCAAAAAAAGCAGTTAAATTCTTTGCTTTGATTTCAAGGAAGCGACGATGGAGGAAGGAGATTTACTTCATGGGAGCATTAAGAAGATGAAGCGTAGTGCACGCTAGTTTTCGAGCACTTCATCTCAAGTCAACTATGGTGACCTCGCCCATGTTCCTGTATCTTGTAAGAGCGGAGGGAGCATGCAAAGAAAGTCAAATAAGAATATTCTTATAGGGGACGATCAAGGAATTAAGAATATTTCACAAAGTGAGGATTCAGAAGGAGATTGGGAGGAGGAATGAGGCTCGAATGAAGGATTTGACTCGATGCTTCTAAGGATCATCAAAACTCATATGCTGATAATGAGGAGGACTTTTATGTTATTGAGGTTGCAGAAGAGAAACATGCTTGCCCAGAATTTAAACTATCACCCAAGGAGGATGAGCGTGTCTTTCGTCCTTGGAAGTCCTCTTTGATCATTAAACTTCTAGGACGGACGACAGGATTGAAGGCTTTGGAAACAAGACTGCAGCAGATATTGTAGGCTAAGAATGGAGTGTTAATTATTGTTGATCTGGGACACAAAGCCGGAATGCAAAACTCAGTTTTATGGGATAAGTTATTGGAGATTTCAGAGAGAATGGAAAAGCCTTGGCTGTTGCTGGGGACATTTAACATTATCAAAGACACGAGGGAGAAGTAAGAGGGAGACCCCATTAACATGACCAGGTTTTGTATCTTGTCGGAAAGAATTGAAAAATGTAACTTACTTCATATTGGCGCGATAAGCCCTTGGTTCACATGGAGGGGGCCTAAGCTACTGGGGTATGATTGAATTTACGAAAGACTTGACCGTGCTTTGTGTAATGGAAGTTGGCGGGCTACATTTAAAGATGGTTCTGCACAAATCCTTCCTCATACAAGTTTTTCAGACCAGCCTCCTCTCTTTCTCCAGCTAAGTCCATCCTCATACCCGCTTTACGACAGAGAGACCGTTCTGTTTTGAAGCAATGTGAGTCACACATCCTGACTACAGGAATTTTTTGTGTCCATCTTGGCCGAGTAATTTATGTATTAATGAAGCTTTGGAGCAGTTCATGCTAGCTTTAAAAGAATGGAATCGGGATGTCTTTTGTCATGTGGGGAGGAGGAAAAGAATACTTCTGCAACATTTAAATGGTATTCAACGTAAAATGTCTATTGCTTCCTCTCCTTATTTGGTTCGACTAGAGTGATAGCTGCAAGATGACTTGGATATAATTCTCAAATAGGAAGAAATACTATGGGTCCAGATCAAGGCTAGAACAGATTGGTGCTTTATCGAAATAGGAACACCAAGTATTACCACATCAAAGCGGTTAAAAAAAAGAGGAATAGAATTTTATTGCTGCGAAACAAACATGGTGAGTGGGTGGATGACCAGGAAGAATTAAAAAAGATTGCCCCGGATTTTTATAAACAACTTATGGAGGAAGCTATTGGCATTCCTTTTCTTACTACCCAAGCTACTTTTCCATGCGCCACAAGAGGCTTTAGCATGTTTAGTGACCAGTGTGGATGTGGACGAGATAAAGGCTGCAGTCTTTACAATACGGGCCTTAAAAGCACCCGGAATAGATGGTCTTCCTACCCTTTTCTACCAGTCCCAATGGGATGTGGTGGGGTCCTGCTCTGTGCAAATTTGTTGGGGAAGTTTTTGAGGCTAATTGCTCCATTGAAAAAGAGAATCAAACGCTACTAGCTTTAATACTAAAAATGGTTATTCCAGATTTGATCACTCAATTTCGTCCAATTTCATTATGCAATGTGTCCTATAAGTGTGTGACTAAGGTGATTGCCAACCGTTTAAAACCCTTTCTATCGGATGTGGTGTCACCTCAAAAGGCAAGCTTTGATCCAGGGAGATGCATTCAAGATAATATTATAATCACCCAGAAGCTTATTCACACAATGTGAAGAATGCAAAGTAAGAAGTGTTTCATTGTCATTAAAATTGACTTAGAGCATGCCTATAATAGGGTCAGATGGAGTTTTGTTGAGAATGTTCTCT
The DNA here is from genome assembly GCA_034509205.1 of Ceratonia siliqua. Lineage (NCBI taxonomy): Eukaryota > Viridiplantae > Streptophyta > Magnoliopsida > Fabales > Fabaceae > Ceratonia > Ceratonia siliqua. Next base: position 13,839 of record JASKGM010029009.1, on the reverse strand, counting down.
CTGAATTGGCATTTCCTTCTTCCTTGATTGATACTATTATGAGATGCATCACCTCCATGACTCTGAATGTACTTTGGAATGGAGGGAAGGAATTTTTAAACCAACAAGAGGCATTAGACAAGGGAACCCATTGTCCCCTAATCTGTTTGTGCTTTGTATGGAGAAAATTTCTCATTTGATTTTTGAACGTGTGATTAGGAAACAGTGGATTCCTTTAAAAGCATGTAGGAATGTTTCGGACATCTCGCACTTGATGGTCGCAAGTATGGATGTCATTAGGTGGAGAGGAGAAGCACATGGGAATTTCAGTGCTAGAAGTGCCTACAGGAGCTTGACTAATGAATCTCCAGTGACCCCTTCTCTCTAGTCCCTCATCTGGAAATGAAAAAGGCCTAAAAGAATTCGATGCTTCCCCTAGCTCACTTTATATGGATGACTGCTCACTAATGCCTACAAGAGCAAATGTAGTAACTGTGACCCCTTGATACGCCTGCAATTGCCACATCATGCAATAAGAGAGTATGCAAGCCACCTAGATGGCTGAGAAAATACCAGCACTGACAGCATGTAACCTTTCTAGTTAGGAAGGGGACAGGTGTTGGGATGTGTTAAGGAACATTATAAATGTATTGGAATCAGTTTAGTAAAAGGCAATAAGAAATATTCAAATTCACTTTCCCTCTCTTAACTCTTTCTTCTCCGGTATAAGCTCCGACAACTCATTTTGTGCATAACAATTTAGTGCTGTCATTGAGAGCAATGGCCAATCAATCTCGTGAGTACATAACTCAGGCATTAGAAGACTGTTTGAACTGGATAGCTACGCATGATAATCAACTGAATTCCTTCGGCGGTATCCTCAAGGAAATCAATTTAAAATTGTCATCCATGGAAGGAAGTATGGAGCAGAGTATGAGGAATCCGATGATGAAAGTTTCTAATGTAGCAACGTCATCGATGAGTAGATCGGAGAACATAATAGCTGAAGGAACTCACAACGCTCAACCACTTCGCCCTCTGAAATTGGATGTACCTAGATTTAATGGCAATGATCTTCATGGTTGGATCTTCAAGACTGAACAGTTCTTTGACTATCATGTCACTCCAAACCACCAAAGGCTCATAATCTCATCATTTCATATGGATGGCGATGCATTACACTGGTTCCAGTGGATACATTGCAATGGACTCCAACCGTCTTAGCTAGAATTTCTCAAAGCTCTATTAGTTTGCTTTGAACCTTCTGAATATTGAGATGTTCAAGGTGAGATCACTAAACTAATGCAAACCTCCATAGTAGCTAAGTACCAATCAAGGTTCGGGGCTTTGGCTAATCAGACTACGAGCGTTTCATCCTCGTTCTTGCAAAGCTGTTTTGAGTCAGAATTATGGTCAGATATTCATAGAGAAGTTAGGGCGTTACAACCAAAAACTCTAATTCAGGTTGTCAATTTAGCCAAGTTAATGGAAGACAAGTTCAATGACTCTGGTTTGTGAAGTTCATCTATAAGACAAGTTCATGTGGCTACAAGCCTCAAATCACTCCACCTTTGCTCCCTACGCCTAAAACGAACTCGAACAATACTATGATGATTATGAAGAGCTATAGTTTGCCAGTGAAGAAGTTGACGGCAGCGCTACAAGGTCAAGCTATTTGTTCTTATGTTAAATGATGATAACAGTCCTGAAGAGGAAGATCATTCCATTCAATTAGACAAAAATTAGGAAGATGATGAGGTCAAATAGGAGATGCCTCTGGCCTTTAGCTTTCATGCTATGACGAGCAACATTTTTCGAGGATATTGAGAATTACAAGGATGATATTTGAGCATGAAATCCAAATTTTGATCGATGGCGGATCAACTAATAGCTTTGTTCAATAAAGGTTGGCAAACCACTTGCGTATACTAATTATGCCATCTTAGCATTTCTCAATTCTGGTGGGTAACAACGAATCAGTGGCTTGTACTAATCATTGTCCTCAGTTACCTGTCCAAATCCAAGGGAATACAATCACTATCGACGTTCACATTCTGCCAATAAAATGAGCATATATCATGTTGCGAGTACAGTGGTTAGAGTTGCTTGGTCCGATTATCATGGACTACAAAGTTTTTACTATGTCCTTTCAGTGGCGTGGTGGGCAAGTTGAGCTCCAAGGAAACAGGTCAATGTTAGTTGCACTGATACATTGTAATTAATTGAGACAAATGTATGTTGTGGACGCTATTATATGTTGTTTCCAGTTAACGGCAGAAGAACAGAGTGGTGGGTTGCAGGATCAATTACCTGAGTTGGCCGATAATATAAAAGAAGTAATATTGCATAATCGAGTAGTGTTTTATATGCCTACCTCGCTATCTCCTCCACGAATCCATGACCATCAAATCCACATCGTCCTAGGGTCCAAGCCAATCAATGTAAAGCCTTACCGTTATCCACATTTTTAAAAAACAGAGATAAAAAAATTAGTCAATGAAATGCTACATACAGGCATAATCATACCAAGTCATAGTCCCTACTCTTCTCCAATATTGTTGGTTAAGAAGAAAGATGGTACATGACATTTCTGTATTCATTACAGAGCTTTGAATCTTATCATGGTATTAGAAAATTTTCTCATTCCTCCCGTTGATAAATTGTTTGACAATTTTTTCAAAGATTAACTTGCACACCGGCTACCACCAGGTTATAATGACCAAGCAGATATACACAAAATAGCATTTCAAACGCATGAAAGACACTACGAATTGGTCGTAATGCCCTTCGAATTAACAAATGCACCATCAATATTCCAAGTTGCTATGAACGATATGTTTCAACCATTCGTTCGCTAGTTTATTATCACCTTCTTCGACGATATTTTGATCTATAGCAAGAATATACTGGATCATGGATTGCATTTGCAACAAGTGCTACAGTATTTAAAGAAGAATCAACGGTACGCGAAAATGAGTAAGTGTCAGTTCGCTCAATCCAAAATTGAATATCTGGGACACATAGTGTTAGCCAAGGGAGTCGAGCTCGAAGAATCAAAGTTTCAAGCTATATTATAGTGGGAACCACCAGCCACTGTTTGACTTAAAAGCTTCCTAGGATTGATAGGATACTACCGTCTTTTTATCAAAGGCTATGCCACAATCTCTACGCCTCTTAATTCTTTATTACAGAAATATGCTTTTGATTGGATAGAAGAGGCCAGTGTAGCATTTCAAAAGTTGAAACTCATGGTAACACAGGCTACGATGTTGGCTCTGCCAAATTTTGATCAGTCATTTATCGTGCAAATTGATGCCTCTGAGGTAGGTATTGGGGCAATATTGATTTAGCTATCCCACCCCATCGTCTATTTTAGCAAGAAATTAAGCTCCAGGTTGTAGAAAGCTTCTACTTACATTTGATAGCTCTAAGCTATTACTGAAGCGGTGTCAAAATGGCGCCAATATCTCTTGCGTAACAAATTCGTTATTAAGACCGACCAAAGTATTCAAGAGCTTATGAATCAAATTATCTAAACCTCATAGTAGCAACTGTTTCTCATTAAATTACTGGGCTATAATTTCAAAATTTTATATAATACGGCCATTAGAAACAAGGTGGCTGATGCGCTATCCCTCAAGATTAAATATGAAAATTATATTGGCAATTTTTACGTTGATGTCTCAACATATGAGCACATTTATGGATAACCTTTGACAAGAAACTCGTACCCTTCAGAATTTAAGCCAATTGTATCAGGCCATTATACAGGATTCCATTCGCTATTCTCACTACCGCCTTCATCAAGGACTTATTTGGCATAAAGGGTGTGTGGTGGTTAGTCAAAACACTATTTACAAACTACCTATTATCTGGGAATTTCATGATATGCGTATAAGAGGACACGGTGGCATTTCGCGATGGTTCAGTTCAATCCCAATTTGAATGGGAAGATACGTCACGATGTTACTCATTTTGTGCAAACTTGCCCTATTTTCCAAATGACCAAGTATGAAACGTTTCTTTTTGCAGGAGCTTTATAGCCCATCCCACTACCTAATCAAATTTGGGAAGAGCTTACTATGGATTTCATTGTCGAGCTTCCTCTGTCTCAAGGACTCATAGTTATAATGGTGATAGTCGATTGCCTTTCCAAGTATAGCCATTTTGTAGCTTTGCCCACTGGTTTTACGGCTACTAAAGTTGCAAAGATATATGTCCAGCATATTACTATGATGCATGGGTTCCTTCTATCGATTATCAGTGACGGGGATCCCATTTTCCTTAGCAAGTTTTGGAAGGATCTTTTCGCCTGAGTGGAACTAAACTACTCTATAGCAGATCTTATCCTCCTTAGACTAACGGTCAATCAGAGGTCACTAACCAAGGTTTAGAATAGTATCTTCGAAGTTTTACATTTGACAATCCCACTTAGTGGTTTCGTTACCTTCCCTGGGCCGAGCTATCGTATAACACTTCCTTTCACTCGATCATTTGCATGTTTCCATTCGAGGTAATGTATGGAAGACCTTATTCTCTCTGCTACCATGCTCATCTTTGATACAACCAATTATCCTGGAGCCATATTTTTATCAGGCAGTGTAACTTAGGAAGCTTAGTTACATTGCTTAGTCATCTACAGTACTAGTTGTTGTTTTTTTCTGATTAAGTGGTTGCCTTGTTTTGGTGTGACTAATGTTAGCAGAAGTTAGCATTTATTTTTTCCTTCTTTTGTGCATAGATTGCAAGACCTTTCCTTGTTATATATATGGCCTTACAATACAATGAGAAGGTAGAAAAAAAATTATTATCCCCGACCCTCTGTCTCTGTGACTTCTTTTCTTCTTCTGTTTCTCTCCTGCTCTCTCTTCCTAACTTCCCAAAATTATCCATATCATTTGGTATCAGAGCCCCATGGACACCCGTGGGAAATCTAACGTCGAATTCCTCAATGAGGTTCATGAGATCTTTGCCCACCATGAATCTACATTCGACCAGGTGAACGCCAACTTACAGTCAATATTGAACAAGTTACAAACCCTGGAATTGGCTCACAACGCCAGCAACCATCACACTGATATCAACCCTTTTTCATTCAGAGGAACAGTACCATCTTCAAGTGCTCAACGACAAACCAGCCAAGGGGGAAATTATCCTTACTTAAAGCTCTCATTTCCTAAATTTACTGGCGATGATCTAACTGGCTGGATCTATAAGGCAGAACAATATTTTGCTTTTAAAGAGGTGGCTCTGGATCAACAAGTACAACTAGCAGTGTTCCACTTAGAGGGTATAGCCCTACAGTGGTATAGATGGCTAGCCAAGCTTCAAGGGCCGCTCACTTGAGAAGAGTTGACAAAGGCAACCTTGAAATGCTTTGGCCCCACAGACTATGACGACCCCTCGGAAGCCCTTAGTAAACTAAAGCAGACGACTATAGTAGCTGCATACCAAGAGACGTTTGAGCGCTTATTCCATCGGGTTGATGGTTTACCAGAAAACTTTCTCTTTAGTAGCTACATCACCATATTAAAGGATGAAATACGTTTGGATGTGAAGATCAAACAACCAAGGACATTAACTGATGCCATGGGGGTGTCTCGGTTGGTGGAAGAAATGAGCCAGTTATTGAAGAAACCACACTCGAGCTCGAGGCCTTCGTGGACAGCAACTACCATGAAACCAAATCACAGCCCAACAGCTAAAGTGCTGGGGCCATCACCTCGACTGAAGACCAGTAACTTGGGCCCTACTTTCAAAAAGATCACCAGTCAAGAAGCTAAATACTATAAGGACAAGGGCCTCTGTTATTACTGCGATGATAAATATGTCCCTGGCCACCGGTGCAAAAGACCCCAGTTGTTTATGAGGGAAGAACTCACATGATATAGGACAGAGGACGATACAACCACAAAATTTGATAAAGAATGACCGAAACAAATACCAAAAGTCTCTCTTCAAGCAATCACCGGAGGAGACCACCCTCGAACCATGAGACTCAAAGGGAAGCTTAGAAACAGAGATGTCATAATACTAATTGACAGCGGTAGTACGCATAACTTCATCAACCAAGTACTCATGGAAAAGTACCAACTTCTACTGGTTCATGACAAGGAACTATGAGTCACCATTGCTAACCGAGAAAGGATACATTGTATGGGACAATGTCAAGAGCTCACCATCACTATTCAAGGAGTTCACTTCACGGCAAACTATTATGTGCTACAAGTTGCAACATGTCAATTAGTCTTAGGTATACAATGGTTGGAAACGTTGGGAGCAGTGGAACAAGATTACAAAAATCTCATGATGAAATTCAATATCAAGGATAAATCCCACACCTTTCATGGACTTGAACACTCGACGATCGAACCATTATCACATAGTGACTTAAGGAACATTTAATGTACCGGTTATCTGTTCTAAATCATTCTGACTGACCAGAACGAGCCAGAAAAACACTATCATCCGGACATTGCAAATTTATTAGATGAGTTTCTCTAGTTATTTGAATCACCAGTTGGCTTTCCACCTCGAAGGCAGCACGATCACCCTATTCGGTTACAACAAAACTCCGTGCCAGTAAGTGTAAGACCTTACTGGTACCTACATTATCAGAAAGCTTCCATAGAAGAACTGGTTGGAGAACTCCTTCATACAGGATTGGTGAGGCCCAGCCAGAGCCTTTTCTCGTCACCAGTGTTGCTAGTAAAGAAAGCTAACGGAGAATGGCGGATGTGCGTTGATTACATAACACTGAATCTCATAACTATTAAAGATAGGTACCCTATTCCAATCATTGACAAACTCCTCGATGAGCTTCATAGGGTGAAATTCTTCTCCAAGCTCGACCTACAAGCTGGTTATCACCATATCAGAGTGCAAGAAGCCGATATAGCCAAGACTGCATTTCGAATGCATACAGGACACTATGAGTTCCTCGTAATGCCCTTCAGACTCACAAATGCTCCGGCCACCTTTCAATGTCTCATGAATAATCTCTTCAGGCCTCATCTTCGCCAATTTATCCTCGTCTTCTTTGATGATATCTTAGTTTATTCGCGATCATGGGACGAGCACTTGGTGCATTTGAGGAAGACGATGACTATACTACTCGACAATTATTTGTTTACTAAAAGAGCCAAATGTCAGTTTGAAGTAAGCCAAGTGGTTTATCTCGGCCATGTTATATCTGAGAAAGGGGTAGCAGTAGACCCTAGTAAGATTTAGTCAGTCCTTGATTGGCCTAGACTCACAACCATTAAAGCGGTGCGTGGGTTCCTTTGCTTGGCTGGTTATTACCAAAAATTCATTCGAAATTTTGGGCTCATTGCAGCTCCATTACACAAACTGGTTTCTAACGTAAGGTTCCAATGGAAGGACGTTACGGAAGCATCATTCAGAGAGTTAAAAAGTGCATTAACGACCCCACCAGTATTAAGGTTGCCGGCACAATCATTTGTAATCAAATGTAATGCCTCTAGAGAGAGATTTGGCGCAATCCTAATGCAGAACAATTAGCTTGTCGCATTCTTTAACGAAGCCTTGAAGGGTTCTACCCTGGCCCTATCAACTTATGAGAAGGAAATGTTGGCTATTGTGAAGGCAGTGTGAAAATGGAGACCTTATCTTCTTAGAAAACCTTTCATTATTTGCACTGATCATAGGAGTTTGAAACATCTACTCGAACAGCAGATAACCACTCCTACCCAAGCTCGGTGGCTCCTTAAACTACTAGGGTATGACTACATCATAGAATACAAGCGTAGGCTTGAAAACAAGGGAGTTGATGCCCTGTCCCGAATTGGTGAGTTTCAATTTATGGCAGTAACCACCCCTACTCCTGAATGGTGGACCAATCTACAACAGGAAGTTGCAAAGGATCCCTTCTATGAAAAAATGTTCAATCCACGATCCAAGCATCAATTAGTTCAACGGGATGGCGTCCGGACAAAGAAAGACAAAATTTTCTTAAGCCTTATTTTGTCCTTTATTCTTAAGGTAATTGCTGAATGTCATTCGTCTCCAACAGAGGGACATTTCGAGTTTCAGAAAACACTATCAAGAATTAAAAGGGATTTCTGTTGGCTAAGTATGCAATGCTCTGTCAAAAACTACATTCAACTCTACGATGTTTGTTAACGTTATAAAACAGAGAACATGAAACCAGCGGAGCTTATCCAACCATTGTAAATACCTAGCCAAATATGGAGTAAAATAAGTATGGATTTTGTGGATGGATTACCATCATCAAATGGCTTCACCATGGTCATGGTTGTAGTGGACAGATTGTCCAAATATGCTCACTTCATCCCACTAAGGTACCCTTATACTACAGCCTCTGTTGCGAAGGAGTTTATTTTAGGGATCGTTAAATTGCATGGCATCCCAACGTCCATTGTTAGTGATCATGATAAAGTATTCCTCAGCACTTTTTGACAGGCCCTGTTTAAACTCCAAGGAACCTAACTATGCATGAGTTCAAGTTATCACCCCCAAAGTGATGGACAAACCAAAGTGGTGAATCATACTCTGGAACAATATTTAAGGTGTTTCATGGGGGACCAAACCAAACATTAGACCGAGTGGTTGCCATGGGCAGAATTCAGCTACAACATCACAAAGCATTTTACAACCAAGCTGTCTCCATTTGAAGTAGTTTATGGAATTGCACCATTAAATCCTCGGGCTTACATTCTAGGAACATCACGAGTGCACGCCATAGATGCTTACCTGCGTGATCGTGATAGCCAAATTCAAGAATTGTGAGAGAATTTGACCTAAGCTCAAAACAGGATGAAGTGCCAAGCCAATCAAAACCGGAGAAAAGTCGAGTATAATGTTGGGGATTATGTATATCTAAAACTCCAATCCTATGGGCAGAGGAGCGTGGCTATTCGCACTAACATGAAATTAGCACCACGATTCTTTGACCCATATGAAATTCTTGAGAGGATTGGCCCCGTAGCATATCGCCTGGCACTACCTTCTGAAACGCAAATTCATAATGTGGTGCATGTGAGTTTATTGAAGAAACATGTGGGTCCCCTTCCAATGACAACCGATGTCCCTCGAATTCTCAAAGCCCAAGTCAGCAAACCAACACCAGAAGATGTCATTGATCGTTGTTTAATTAGTAAAGGAAACTATCAGCCCAAATCTGAAATTTTAGTTAAGTGGAAGAATACTACTATTGAGGATGCAACGTGAGAGAATGAATGACGATTCAAGAGATCATATCTGGACTTTATCCTTGAGGACAAGGATATTGAAAGTGGAGGGCAATGATACAACCAATTATCCTGGAGCCATATTATTATCAGGTAGTGTAACTTAGGATGCTTAGTCATTTACAAGACTAGTTGTTGTTTTTTTCTGATTAAGTGGTTGCCTTGTTTTGGTGTAACTGATGTTGGCAGAAGTTGGCATTTATTTTTTCCTTCTTTTGCGCATAGATTGCAGGACCTTTCCTTGTTATATATATGGCCTTATAATACAATGAAAAGGCAGAAAAAACATCATTATCCCCGACCCTTTGTCTCTGTGACTTCTTTTCTTCTTCTGTTTCTCTCCTGCTCTCCTTTTCCTACCTTCCCCAAAATTATCCATATCAATCTTCTGATACTACTATTATAGCTATTAAAGACACAATTCAGAAATGAGCTCAATTGGACGTGGGGCTTAAAAAAGTGATGCAATATGCCCAACAACGTATGAAGCAATACACTGATGGTTATCGAACCGAACTGAACGAACTTTTCAGGTGCACGATTTGGTCTTAATCAAACTTCAGCTTTACTAGTAAACTACACTATCCCAGCAACCATTTACCAAACTTAGTAAATGCTTCTATGGACCTTTTCCCATCGAATTAGTTGTAAGACTTGTAGCTTATTGCGTTAAGCTTCCTGTAGGAGTCAAATTGCACTCCATTTTCCATGTCTCTGTTCTTAAACCTTATAAATAGGATGCTGACATTCATGTGCTGCTGACACCGTCATGGATAACCATCTGTTGGTTACTTCCTTTGCTGTATTGCGCACGCAGCGCATTCAGGTCAGCCAGGGTTTTCAGCGTCAATTATTAGTGTAGTCATTAGGCTTAACGCTTGAAGATGCATCTTGGATTGCATTAGATGAATTTCGCCAGCTCTATCTTCAGTTTGCCCTTGAGGACAAGATCTTTAATGATGGGAAGGGTGTTGATATGCTTACAATTACTCCATCACACAATAAGAGAGCATGCAAGCCACGGTTGAGAGAATACTAGCATTGACAGTGTGTGACCTTACTAGTTAGGAAGGGGACAGGTGTTGGGATGTGATTAGTTAGGAACTCTATAAATGTACTGGAATCAGTTAGTAAAAGGCAATAAGAAATATTCAAATTCTCTTTCCCTCTCTTAACTCTTTATTCTCCTCATTTCGTACATAACCACCCCTCCTGTGCAGTGTATTCAGGGAAGACTCAGACCATACTTCATGTTCTTCGAGATTGCTTGAAGGTCAATTATTTGTGGCTTAACTTGGCGAGATTTTTCTCTGCTACACTGCAGGAGTGGTTTAAAGCCAATATGGTTAGTAGCTTTGGCAAGGATACAGTTGGCGATTGGAGCACGATTTGGACCACTACTATCTGGTTCATATGGAAATGGAGAAACAATATGATTTTTTACTCAAATTTCCTATGGCCTCATTACCAGGTACTCTTTATCCAAAGTTTCATATAGACTGACAAGGCTAGTGTTAAGATGGAACATCGGGCAATGGAATCTCATCGTGTCAGTAGGCAAACTATCACTTGGAACAAACTGGAACATGGGTGGATGAAAATCAATTGTGATGTTGCTGTGAAAGGATCCTTGGGTCATGCAGGAAGTGGCGGACTCATTAGGAACGACGATGGTGCTTGGGTGATAGGTTATACAAGGTATTTGGGATACTGCAGCCTCTGACTGTGGAACTCTGGGGAGCACTTGACGTGCTTAAAATTGCTAATCAATGGGGTTTGAAAAGATTAATATTGGAAAGTGATTTCATGATCGTGATTTCAATACTACGAGGTGCTCATTCTAAAAGCCATCAAGCAACTCAATTAGTTCGAAGCATTTGTAGCGTGCTCAACGAGCCATGGGAAGTGAAGTTGGTTCACACACACAGGGAGGCTAATTCTATAGCAGATAGGATGGCGAGTATGGGATACACCTAGGATGCAAGCTTGGTGACTTGGAACCAACCCCTTAGTGGGCTATGCACACAGCTTTTAGCTGACATGTTTGGGGTAACCTTACCCCCACGTTTCTTATTCCTAGCTTCTCGTTTTCTTGGGATTTAGCCCTGTTTTAACACCCAAAAAATTTCGTGTTCATCTTTGTTGTTTTATGTTGTAATTTGCTAAACCTTCCATACTTCATATACTGGTATGCTGACATAATTGCTCTTGAAATTGCCGAAGTTTCAAGTTCTAGATGATATCCTTTTGTTTCATATAGAATTCGTTATGTAGAATACTTTTAAGTTGGTTGAAATTTAGGTTGGCATTTTAGCAAAAACATGAATTTTAAGGGAACTTATAAGAGGTTGTTTGAATAAACTTATATTTTTGAGCAGATGCTTTAAATAGAAGTGATTTTAAAAAAAAAACAAGTATTTGGTATTTGGTTATAATTATGCAGAAATGATTTTATTGAAAAAAAAAGTATATATATTGTGTTTAGATACAAAAATGTAAAAATACTTTTGAGCAAGTAAAATTATTGAAAATGATATATAAAAGTACTTTTTAAAAAATTTGTGAAATTTTTTAAAGGTATATGTATCTAAAAAATTTGATATCTCTTCCATTGAACATGATTATTTTTTAAGCATTATATTTAATACTTTTATGAAAAGCAAGATTTTTACTTATTTTTAAAATAAGCAATTAAAAATTAAGTTATATTTAAACAATATTTTTACAAATAAACACTTTTTAAAAAAAATAAATAAGCAACTTTTTTTCTAAGTAAGTATATCTAAACAGCCACTAATTCAAATTAAGTAAAATCTATGAATTGACTTTTAGTTTTAAATGTCAGGTTGATTTCAACAATTGTCTCAAAACATTATAAAAATATTAACGTATACACAAAATAGACATTCAATAAAATAATTTATCATTTTAACATCAGGATGATCATTTGTTAAAATTAAGTTAACAAATACCATAAAGTAATTAAGCTATAATTGATAAAAACAAAACAGATGAATAACACACTTTAATCATAAGAGGGCAAACTAATTTTGGGTGAGATAAAGTGTAATTTACCCTAATATATTTTACAAGTCTCAGTATCCTAAATAAACCAAATGGATAACAAGAGTTATAAGTGCCACGGCACAACAGCTGATGATAACAGCAAGTCTGCTTGCAACATGCCCAGTACCAGTACTTGCAGGGATCAATGAAGCTCCAAGCAATCAGTGACTGCATTCATTTATTAAATTTCTCAATTCTCATCGACATAAGGAAAAACATCTCATTTGTTCAAAATTTCATGGAGATAAACAGCATCACCATTGTACGTTACTGGTAAAGGAACAGTTGATGTAATTCAGTAAGAAACTCTGCAACATGAACAAGAATACATACAAGTCTTCGAGACCATACACAGATCTCTTATTTATCAATGTGTTTTAGTTAATAAGAACAAGCATCAGCCAATGAAGGAACAAAGTGGTGGAATTTTCGTCTATCAGCGATAGAGGCTTTCAGATCTCAGGTTCTCTGCAATCTCAGTTTCCCATCGGTCCCCATTCTCAAGCAGCTTCTCTTTGTCATATAGAAGCTCCTGCAAACAATAAAAAACAATAATAAAACTATATAAATGAGGGAAGAAAGAAAATTACTCCAATGCACTCAGATAGTTAGGGGTGTGCAGGCGGGCGGTTAAAACCGCCTAACCGCCCAACCCGACCCGAACCAATAACATTTTGTCTTAACCAATTGATTTTTGGGCGGTTCGGTTAAAATTTTTAACTTAACCGATATTCAACGGTTCGGTCAACGGTTAGGAGTTAAAAAAACTTCAGTTAACCCGACCGAACCGACTATTATATATATATATAAAATTATAATTACATATATATATTTATAATATATAATAATTATTAACTAATATATGTATTATTGTATTATATTTATTACTTATTATTTACACAATTACTAATGACTTAATAGTATAAATTAAATACTTAATAGTTAATAATAGTTAATAACTTAATAGTTAATACAATAATACTTACCAGTTAAACAATTTAAAGCACTTAAACAGTTAAACTGATTTCCTATTTTCCTTATTAGTTATTATAGATTTACAGAAATAACATAATTACATTTTATTACAGGTTATCCGTTATTAACTATTCAAATTGTTTAATGTCTTATACTCTTATTGTCTTTACTGACTGTCTGACTTAGCTAGTTAGCTTACTAAATACTAATTAGTAATTACTAAGCTTAGTGTTAGTCTGCGTCCTGACTCCTGCGAGCTGCGAGACTCTGCTTACTTGCTTAGGGCTTAGACTTTGTCACTTTAGAGCCTTACTGCCTTCAAGTCTTCGACTTCGGTCACTCCCCAGTCCCCTCGGCCCTCAATCGAAGACGACATCAACAGCTTACAGCCTCCAATCTCCATCGAAGACGCCAAGAAAACCATAGCCGAAGACATATCGAAAGACGAAGCTGCAGCATTCCAGCTCAAACAGAGTCAAGGAACAAGAAGTGAGGGACGAAGAAACCCTAGGCGAAGGATTCGAAGAGAGGAAGAAGAAAACGTTTCTGCCTTTTGGTGATTTGGTGGCTGGTAATCGGTTATTGACTT
>JASKGM010028987.1:0-26396 GCA_034509205.1 Ceratonia siliqua | reverse complement strand
TGATGTTATATACAGAGGGATAAAATATCTAGTTGTACATCCAGTGAATACCTTGAGCTAAACGCAAATGATGTCTGCTAATAGATTGAAGTGCAGAAAATAAATTATGCTAAATTTTAAAATTTTTCATTGATGGAGATCCTCATTTAAGGATGAAAAACATAATTTATTTGGTATCTTGTATACAACTCCAAATAATGTGGGCCTAGTGATGGAGTAGTAAGCAATCAGTCACACCTCTAACTTCTGGGAAGCTACCATGTTCATTCTTATTGTGTTCCCATGAAAAATGTTCCACAATGAATGTATTACTCTTCAACCAATATTTTTTTTTTCTCTTCCAAACTTAAACTGTATATAACAAATTCAAGAAAATCACTATCAAAGTCTAAAGGACTGACAATGCAGTACGGTTTCCATTTAGTAAAGTTCTATTGCTACCCAAAGAAAATACAAAATTCTGAAAAGGTAATGTTAAAGAAAGTCTGAATTTTGAAAAAAAAAATTTAATCAGTCTAATTATGGTAGCAAGAAAATTTTCCATTAATTTGGACTAGCATATAACTCACAAATTCAATTACGACTGGGCTTTGGAGGGGGAGAGACAGATAAAATGAAGCGTTTTAATCCCGTGCAATCAGAATCGTTTGGATCCCGTGTAGTCGGAATCCCGACTGCACGATTTCCAATTGAAAAATTTAATCCTTCCAAAATTGATTGGACGATCCAGATTTAGTCAGATTTTTAAAAAATAAAAAATAAATCTCGGTATTTGTCAAAAAAACTAAATGAATCCTGGCCGGCCAGGATTTGATTGGATCCCATGAAATCACCCCCCGACTTCATGGGATCCGAGTCCTAAAATGAGATTAGACATACATGAGTAACCCCTGCGTACATCATAGTGGGCTTCAGTGACATTCCATACCAATTTGTGAAAAAAGAAGTTAAAACTAGAATGTTCATCAATTTTCAAGAAACCACCAGCAAGGACAGCATACTCAATGGAGCTATTCACTTCCCTTAGTTCAAGTAATATGTTTCTTCTTAAACTTGCTCTGCACTAGGCTAAGTAGGAATTCTGTAAATACGTGCTCATAATCTGGCATTTTTCCATACCCTGCAGTGGGAAAAAGAACACAATGCTCAACCAGCATACCAGAATATGCAACATGTGCATTACCAAAAATCATTAACATACTGAGATATACATAAATCTAGAAAGAACAAAATAACCAAAAAGAAAGTCGGTGGATGAATGCAAAATATCATAATGCACATGCAAGCATGAACCCATAACTGCTCCCCTAAAAAATCTTCATACTATAAGCACATCAAACCTACAATAAACTTGGCTCAGTCAGTCAGACGCTCCCATGACTTGACCATAGAGTCAAAAATCTGGAGATTTTAATCATGCTTCCAAGAAGCCTTGTAAAACACCCACACCACCAGAACATGATCTGTGAATAACCAAGCCATAGGAACTTAGGTTGCCATACGTTCATCTCCATATAACAACAGTTATAGACTATTTTGGAATCAGAGCATTTCTTTTTGTCCTGCCATTTCTGTGTAAAATGTGTCTTGAGATCATATAAAGCCCACAATCCAAATACTATTATGATAATTTTCTAACTTCAAGAAGTTTCTTTATATTTAATCCGTTTCATACAGTAATCCTATCACTGACAAATAAAGAGTTATTTGCCTTAAGGGGTGGAGTTGACATTCAATAATCTTCTTGGACCTAATCAGGCAACATACAGTGCGTAGAAAAACAACAAGAAATATGCTATTTTTCTGTGGGATATGAAGGGGAATACCTCAGGCAAAGAGAGGAAACTGGTAAGAAACAGTATAAAGAACCAGCATTAGAAAGATCTATAAGCTAAGACAATCAGAAACTAGGGAACTATCTTAAATGTATATGAATATACTTGACAGGAAAGTAGTTGATATCAATGACATAAAACACATCCTTGGTACCAAGTTCCCGGATCATATCTATGTTGAATAAGCAGAGTCCCTAGACATGGAAAATCCAGTTTAGTATAATAATAACATAAACGAGAAATGAAAAGTGACTGCTACAACAAAAGGAAAAATTTACCAATCTGTGACGAAGCTCCCTCGCAAGCCTCTCTAACAAAGGTCTTGGTGGATGTTCTGCAACTTTTGACATCAGTGTAAGAAATGCAGCTATTGATATTAAAAATCTGCTCCTTGTAAAAGAATCTGAGGTGGTTTTTTCCACTTTTTTTCCAGGGAAGGGGGCAGGGGGCAGGGGGCAGGAGAAAGTTCTCTTATTCTTACCAGCAATACTGGGATCTAGAGCAGCATCATCTGCAGAAGCTGCTGCACATGAAACCCTTGGAAAACCAAATACACCAGCTACTTTTGATAGCTCATGTTTACTGATATCAGGTAGAGAGAAACGCCTCACAACCTTTATGGTCTCCCCAATAATATAAATCTTAAAAAGAAGACCACCTGCAATGTTTGTCCCCACCAAAGGAGATTAGTATACAATAAGAATTCAGCACATAAAATAATAAGGCTTAAGCATCAGTTCACAAACCATGATTGACAAACTCTTGTAGAACCAATGGAGGTTCAAGCTCAGAGAGAGAGAATTCATCATAAGCAAGAAATAGTTCATGTGACTTTGCACTGCCATCCACAACTAGTGGTTTTGCGACTGAAAATGACATATGAACACGTGAATATTTTAAATATGCATTAGTAAAAGCTACAAGAGAGATGACAGTATATCTGAAACAACCCAATCAGGATAAACAGAATAACCATGGAATGTAAGTAACTATATATAATCATCAGCTATTAAGACATAAGATCTGAGAAGGGAATCATCCAGTACATGCAAACCAGGTTCCTTAAGCCCATTCAAGTATTCAAATCTGTTCTCATGTAATATCCAAGATCACAGCAATCCAGAGGATGGTTGAATGCACAATAATCTCATGTAGTTAAAGTAATAACCAGATCTATCACTGGTACAAAATTAGTGATCCAGAAAAGTCAAAAAAGATAAATACCTAACGGTAATTTTATCCCAGCTTTAGTTACTTCATGAGGAATAGAGGATGGATCTTTTTTGATAACCAACTGCCGTGGAACACCAACCTTGCCTAAAAAACAACTGTTAATAATAATGCAAATACTGGTCAGCATTGAAAAGGCCTAGTTTACCATTTTTGAAGTACAGTTACAATTTGAACAATGAAAGGCAGATAACTTCTTCAGACATTTCAACCATATTCTAAAACAAAATAGTTGAATAAGTAGTCCAATATCAGCCTAAACGTATATTAAAGATTCTAAGACTTTTGAATAAGAATTCATGTAAACAATCCCAAAACTTTCAGATGAAGAGTTCTAATTTCTATAATTTATTATAGTAAAATTGTAGTAAACAACTTACCATTGCAGTCAGATAAGTTTAGATCTGCCACGTATTGCAGCATGGATTGACGGTTTTGTAAATGTTGAATTGCATCTGGAGGATCAAGGATTGTTACTTCTGGATATTTTTGCCTGTAATCCTTCAAAATAAAAAAACAAGAAAAAAGGGTAAAGTTAGCCCCATTACAATACAAACTTAAGACTATTTTAAAAACATGTAGCAATCATCAATTATAAAACTTCAGCAAGCTAGTGAACAAAAATAACACTAGGATCAATATTGTAATTTATCGTCTCACTACACTATCAAACAAACCTTTTCAGCGCACACAGAAGAAACAGAAGGGTAAAATTTTCTAGAATATATTTTAAACTTCAAAGCTGAGACTTATCCATATCAATTTCATACTCAATTCGTGAACAAGTAAGCAGAGACTTCTGGCACACTTCGTGTATTAATAAACCATCTGTCAGTAGCTTTCATCTATCATTCTATTGTCCCTTCTATAATGATACGATTATATATATATGGAAATCTGGATATTAGATTACCAGAGAGAATTGCATTTGGTATGTAGCATTATTGGCTGCTAAACTATATCACACCCAGCTTTCTACTTTAAGAAATTTGATCTTGACTAGTCCCATGCTTTAACTATAACTGAGAAAACTAGTTTTTTATATTGAGAGAACCAAACAAAGTTCCTAATCGCCGAAATACCACATCATCCAGCAAAAGAAGGATATAATTGAGGTAAGCAGTCATATGAAAATAAAATTAACAAATACAACAGAACAAGTAAAGGGTACCCCATCAGGTAGATATTATAATTTGACACTGACATCTACATACTGTCAACTTCTGAACTCATTCCATCAAAGAACTTATATTTCACCACTTTGGTGTAGTAAAGACAATCTGATCACTGTTTATGAGTGGACCCAAAATACTGAAACAAAAAGGCCAAGTAATTGAAGCAAAACCTTTCACGGTTATGAAGAGAAAAGCACATCAGATCTTATCACAAAATTGCTATTTCTTGCCCAAATGACATTCGAAATTTAAAGTCTGCAGTCTAAGGGACTGACAGTAATGTCTATCAGATATTGAATCCAAAGGAAACCCCTTCCTCTCTCCTCATTATTCAGATAGAAATATATACATTGACTCATTGAGAACATTGAATGGAAAACTAACAGCATTAAAGAGACCTCGTTACCAGGTATGCTTAATCTATCTTGAGTCGTTTAGCTTCCAAATCTATGCCAGGTGATGTAAGACTCATTCTGAGTTTTCTGTCAAATTGGTGAGGAGTCTTCATAAATGAAAATGCCCAAATGGCCAAAAGCAAACCTATTCTTTAATTTCTTATTATTTGAGATGGAGATGATACATTTAATGGTGGTATTCTTTTAAAACAAATTTGGGGTTATTGGTTACTGAAGAATTGAAAACAATAATGTTTAAATTTAAAACATATTTGCTAAATCCTCCAATTTCATTTTTAAATAAAAACAAATAAATTCCATTTGTTGTCAAGAGAAGGTAAAGTTACTTCGCAAATGCATTTTTCCATCATTTAACATTTCTGAAGAAATAAAAGCTTTGCCAAGGAATCCAATGATTATGAATTATGATAAATAACATAAAATGGTGAATTAATTTATCAAGTTTGTGGCAAAATAAATGAGAAAGTGAATACTAATATAATATAGTCACTATTAAAATTAGTGCAAAATTACATTATTAAAAGTAACAGCATTTTAACTAAGAAACAACGAAGTACAAGACAAAGAACTAAGAATTTGTTCTTTTGGCAACCAAGCTCACCAATGCCTAACCAAATTATTTAGATTAATCATAAAAAGTAAATCCTCACTTGCTTGAATTCTTGAGGGACTGATTTCCGCTATCTGATCATGATTCATGAGGAGAGCAAGAACTCTGCAAATCATGTCAGACAATAATAAGTTTTTAAGAATCCAGAAGATTTGGTTGTTCAGCCAAGCACCGCTATTTCATATTTAATTCCCAGTATTAACAGATGCTACGATTTCATACAATGTTATGAATTTATCAAAAGATCACATCAGTGCAAGATTGTTAACACAATGCGAAAGTGGATAAAACTTATAAGTATTTTAAGTTCACAAACCTCAACAACCTCATGCCACTCCTTTCCAGACAACTGGAAAAAACATAAGGCATGTCAGACTATAATGAAGTATACAGAAACAGAAATAGCCTGTCAGGCATAAGAGGCAGCAAAATCATTAATTTAAACTTTAAATTAAAAAAAAAAAGCCCTATATGAAGAAATCTCTCTAACCTTATGCAAGATAATATGGAAAGGACCTTGTTCTGACAGCGGCATGTTTAAATCAATGGCAACAAAGAATATACCTTTATTCCTGCATCGTATGTAATGTAACAATATTTTAAGGATCACTATTGAGGGTTCAAGTTAGTAGCTGCAATCTAAGATAATGATTCATCAATTAATCTTTTTTGTTTCATACAAAATGCTGCGCAAATATTAAGTTAGCATAAATTTAAAACAAAAATTGAAAAGTAAAATAAAATAACCAAGCATTTCCTGTAATTATGACCCCCAAATTATTAGCAATGTTTTTGGTTAACAAATAAAATTTGTGGATAAGAATGTAAATAAACATTCCTGATAAACAAGGGGAATTAAATAGTATAAATTGATCTGAGAATAAAGAACGAAGTAATAAGATTTGACTTTGGATTCTGATTGTGGACTAATCCAAAGGGCATATATGGTGGAATTTTCTCATTCAAATTAGAACAAGTAAAAGACCAAGATATCAGTTACCAAGAAACCAATCAATGTGGTCTATTAGGAAAAAACAGTTGCCTGGGTTCGACGCGAAAGTGATAGCCAGGATATACAAAACTACACCACCACTATGGACATGGACACTACCATGTCCCCCCCCGCCCCCCAAAATTCAAGAGCCGCTTTAACGATAAAACAGTATAAACGATCAAAATTGAACAAGACTAAATATCCTTTGGCAACCCGTTTCTGGAAATTGGAAAGAAAACTTCATAGTTATATAAGCATGCATGCATCTACAGTAACACGTACATAATATTTTCCCATGTATGGTGAAGTCGAAGGTTTAATAATAATGTTAAAAATAAAAAAGACCAAGCGGGTAAATACCGAGCAAGGCCAATAAACTTCAGTTGTAAAAAGCTCTTCTTCTTCTTGGACGTCAAGGCGTACCCGACTACCAGTTTCTGTGGCTGTGGAAACCCGCCACCGCCTCCGACTGAATACGCCACTGAATTCACTTCTTTCTCTTTTCTTTCTTCTTCTTCCACTCCTTCGCAGGAGATCTCTCCGTTCAACCTCATGCCCGCTCCTCCAAGAAACCCTAATTCAAACATCAACCGTTTGTTTCCCTTACCTCTTCGTTTCAGTTTTCTTCTATTTACCTTCCCACGATAAATTCCCCAGTGAGTTCAACCAATATGGAAATGAAAACTGCGAATCACACAAGAAAAGGAAGCATTGGCACAGTTTTTCTCCTCGAATTTGCAGCCAAGGTCATCTTTTTACCTTCTTGTGCACCGTTTATAAGTCTGCAGAAATCAAGAAAAGGCGAAAATGATGAAAAAATAGAGAAGGAGAGGAGTTTTGGGCTCTCCTGCTCTACAGGTACAAGTAGATCAGTGTACCTGTAAGTGTCAAATGGAGGAATGGAGAGAAATTTGTGTATATGAATTTTGCATGGAATATTGAGTTTGCAGAGAAAAAAAAGAGATTTGAGTGTCCTTGTGACGAAGATACTGAATTTATATAACACGGGTGAGGTTAGTGGAAGTTGGTTAGAAATTCCCCTGCTTTTGCCCTTTCCCCATTTTACCCTTTTCCGTCATAATTAATTGATTTTTTGGCAGGCCTGCTCTGTGGCAGTCAAAAGTTTAAAACTCTAAAATAAACAAGTTTTGCTGCTACCCACAATGACAGCCTGCTTTGTAGGGTTCATGGTAAGATTTATCTTCACCTTATCCTCATTATAAATAGCCAAGTAGACCAAGTCAATAACTTTTTAGGATCTCAAGCTTAATTGTCTAACTTTTATACTGAAGCTTCACAGTAAATGTCTTGCTCAAATAGTCAATGCTTTCTTGTACTTTTCCTTTAATTAGAGTTTGCAACTAGTTTATTAGTCATGGATTTCAAATTAAATTTACAGCTGCTGTCCAAGTGTATTTTTATAGGCCAACAGTGAGGAATATTTGCAGAGGAGTTGGAGAATATGCTTGGAGTTAGGGCAAGTAAATGCGTGATTGGGGGATCATGATCTACATAACACACCACTAATTTGACATTCAGAGAGTGTATAGGACAGGGGAGTCAAATTTATGATGTTGAACCATCTAACTTCACGGGTACTGAAGCCATGTGAAAGCCTCTCCTAAATATATGTGCTTAAGATCAACATCAAGTTGGTCATATACTTTGTTTTCATGCTTTGAGATAGAACTTGAGATTTTAAAAGACTGATCTGTCCAAGCAATATAAGGGTACTTTGTGATGCAACTAAAGATTTACAATCTTCCTGAGGTTACAGTTCTTATGATTTCAACTCTGCCTAGTTTGAGCTAGGAAACCTCTGACCCAACCACATTTCTTCCCCCTTCATGAAAGAAATATTAGGTTACCCCAAAAACCTCATTATCGGCTTGGTGCCCTGCCAACAATTATACAGATTCTAGCAAACAGAGCTTAAGTTCAAACAAACACCATAAAGATGCTTCCAGGAATTCCAGTTATTGATATATAATCCAACTAGCATAGTTTCAAATAGAAAAGCGCACCAAATCCACAGACTGAAACTAAAAGCTAGTAGATACAATTTTCGAATAAAAAATCCACAGATAGAGTAATTAGATAGCAGAAAAGCTCACCAAAACTCCTTGTGGTAAAGCTGAATGCTAAGATATAGTCAACTCCCAATCTGCTAACTGAGTTTCAGAAAGACAATTTCCATACACTGAAAAGACAGAGATATGGAGTTAATAAATAGTCTTCAACGCTGTGGTGGGGGATAAACAGTCTCTAACATTCAAAAAATTCATAGCTCAGAATTTAGAATTAGAAATTTGAAATCCATCCGATTCAGATATATATTGGAATTCAAACATAGATGGGTAGTTTAGAATAGGAGAAAAAAGGGGAAACCGTGGGGATGTGGGAACACCAACCTACCAAGAATGAAAGAGGTGTTCTAGTACTAGAAAACCCACAAAATGACGAGCACTTACCAGAAAGACAAGGGATCGGGCAGCCGAGGAGAACACGCGAGCAGCAGAGATGGTGAGCGAGAGAGAATGAGAGTGAATCAACGAAGGCGACCACCGGCCCCTGTTTTCATTCTAATTACCGGATTGCCACGGCGTTTTCAAACCTGTTTTCATTATAATTATCGGACTGCCACCGTGTTTTCAAACTTCTGTTTTCAATTTCCAAAATTTTCAATAGGAAAACTTGAAAACATCTTTTTGCTGTTTTCAAGTTCTCAGGAAATTTTAGAAACGTTTTCAAGAAAATTTTTCTTAAAAATTTAACCAAACACGTTTTTAGTCCTGTTTTCTTTTCAATGGAAACAGAAAATAGGGGAACCAAACACACCCTAAATAACTTTGTCATCCAAGTTTAGTTTAATGAAATACATGTCCATTTCAATATGTTTGGTATGATCATGTTGAATAGGATTATGGGAAATATCAATTGTCGCTTTTTTATCACAAAATAGGTTCACCTCGGAATTGAGGGTCGTTTTGATCTCAGTTAAGAGTGTTTTAAGCCACAAAAGCTCACACAACCCTTTTTCCATTCCTCTAAACTTGGCTTCAACACTAGAGATAGTTACTACCTTCTATTTCTTGCTTCTCCACATCAATAAGTTACCTCCCACGAAGGTAAGATAGCTAGATGTGGATTTTCTATCACCAATACTCCCTACTCAGTCTGCATTTGTATATCCTTATACTAAACAATGGTTATTTTTAGTGAACATCAGCCATTTCCCATGAGAAGACTTAATGTAGCAAAGGATATGTATTACAGCTCCTATATGTTCCTTACTAGGGTTGTGCATGATCTAACTCACAGCTCCAACAATATAGGCAATATTTGGATGGGTGTAGGATAGGTAGATTAACTTACCAACTTGTGCCTGATAGGTATCTTTGTTCATTGGTACTTGGCTTCTTGGTTCTTGAATTTATGATTTTGGATGATTGGTGTATCTACAAGCTTGCATCTAATAAATCCACTTCAGATAATAAGTCTATTACATATCTCCCTTGAAAAAGAAATATTCCTTGTGGTGACTTGGCTATCTTAATACCCATGAAATATTTGAGTCCACCAAGGTTCTTCATCTCAAAGTCACTTGCCAATTGTTTTTGAAGATTAGTAATCTCCTCTGCATCATCTCCTGTAATCACCATGTCATCTACATAAATTATGAAAGCTGTTATTTTCCCACCTCTGTGTTTCAAGACCTTGTGTGGTTTGAATTACTTTATTGAAAACCATATTTTTTCATAGCCATGCTAAAGCGACCAAACCACATACTAGGGGATTATTTCAGCTCATACAAAGCTCTTTGAAGTTTACAAATAACTTTGATTTTATGAGATAAAGTATACCCTAGAGGAATATCCATGTAGACTTCTTCCTCAAGGTCACCATGAAGGCATGCATTCTTTACATCAATTGATGTAATGGCCAGTCCAGGTTAGCTGCAAGAGATAATAAAACTCTGATGGTAGCCAGTTTTGCAATGGCGAGAAAGTTTCTTGGTAGTCTACACCATATGTTTTTGCATATCCCTTTGCAACCAACCTTGCCTTGTATCTTTTGATGGATCCATCAACCTTGTATTTGATGGAGAACACCCACTTGCATCTAACTATTTTCTTCTCTTTTGGTAAAGGGACAAGGATCCTTGTTTCATTTTTATAAAGAACCTCCATTTCTTCTTTAATTGTACCTACCCACATTGGATCTTCTAAGGCCTCTTGGATCTTGTTTAGTATACAATTCAAGGACACATTGTTGGAAAAGGCCTTGAGAGCTTCTGCCAATTTTTGAGTAGACATATATTATGCAATTGGATTTCTAGATCTTCTTTCTTGAAATTTTGAAGAGTATCTATTTAGTGGTTTCCCATAGTTATGCCTGAAAGGTAAGTAATTCACAAAATTCTCTTTACTAGGAAGAGATGTGGGAGGAGAGCTTACCTTGGTACATTCTTAGAATATCAGCTTTTAAGTCATTCTGAAGAGAGGGGAAGTTTTATTTCTGTAATAGGAAGTTCTTTTTCTGTGTTCACACTTTCTCTACATTCGAGAGTTTTGGTTCTTTCCTTAAATTCTGGTTATACGAGGGTGTTCTTAAGTGGCCAATTCTATCAATTCCACTCTTCATCCTACTTCTATCCCTGAAGAGAAGAATTGGATACTAGTGAAGGAAAAAATATCTCAAATTCTCAAAAGTCATATCCATGGTGGTGTATGTTCTTTTTGTGGCTAAATTGTAGCAACGATACCCCTTTTGATGAGTAACATAGCCCAAAAAATCACATTGGACAATACAAGGGTCAAGTTTTATACATTGGTCCTTGTAGATATGTGCAAAGGCAACACACCTAAATATTTGTGCACAAAGAGACATGATGAGATAGGGTCTGAAGAGGAGTATCAAACTCTAGGAGCTTTAACGGCATTCGATTCATGAGGTGAATGGCTATAGTGACTGTAGTGTCACAGTACTTACTAGGTAGATTTTCTCCAATCAAAAAGTGTACAAGTTGTTTCAAGGATCTACCTGTTTTTCTATTCAACTACACCATTTTATTTTAGTGTTTAGGGCAAGAGATTTCATGGATAAGGTCATGGACCTTGAAGTAGTTCTTAAGTTTTGTGTTAACATATTCACCCCCATTATCTAAACAAAGAATCTAGACTTTTGCAGAGTATTGGGTGATAATCATAGCATGAAAATATTTAAACACACGGTACTTCACTTTTCTATTTCAACGAATACAACTAGTACATAGGGGTACAATCATCCACAAATATCACAAATCAACGAGTACCATGCATTGAAGAAATTAGGGAGGGTCCCACAGCCAAAATCATCCATGTAGTACATCCTCCTCTCTTAGTACCACACCTAATTATCTCCTTGGTGAGAATGTCCTCAAATAGATAGAAAGCATGGTACATTAGAACACAACAATTCAATTCCTCAGTAGTTTGTCCCCTAGACATAAAGTTGTTTGAAAGAGATGGAACAAGTAATGTATTAGAAAGACAAAGGGATAACGAAATTGAAACAGTTCCAGCATTTGTAGCTAGATATGTTACACCATTTGCATTAGAAAATACTGGTTATCTGTGTATGAGAGTTACCAATGAAATCACTTTGAGCAAAGGTCATGTGATCAGTTGCCCCTGAGTCAACTATCCACCCACAAGTATCATCGTAGGTAGCTAAGTAACCCATAACCATAATTACCTTGGTTAGGGTCATTTTTAATGGGTTTTCTTTTATGCCTGTGAAAGATAGCTATGAGTATACTGTTATCATTACTGCCTATCTTCGGTTTCCATTATTACCAGTTTCCTACTATTTTCTTGCCTTGAACTCATCCCACTATTCAGGGCATCCATTCAATTTGAAGCATGTTTCCCGGGTATGTTTTGGATTTCCACAATGAGTATAACTACCTCCATCAGACTTAGTCTTTTCCATCGATTTTCCTATTTCAGTACCGATTAGTCCAGGCTTATTCTGCTAGAGTGTCAAGGTTTTCTATGTCCCATATTTAAGCCCATTAGATGCCATGGTAGCTCCTGAAGTTAGTTTGGTACCACCCATCATCATAGTATGCCTGATGTCATCCCTTCGGACATGGGCATAGACTTTTTCAACAATAGGAAATGATTATAATTGTAACACATCACTCTAAATCTTATCAAGTCTATCATCTAACCCATCAAGAAAAATATACGCTCTAACTTCCTGGCGAATAGAGTTGTATTTCTGAATATCTTAACGATATTTCATTAGGTTAAGATGGCGAAAATCAATTTCTCTCTATAACCCTTGCAAATTATTATAGTACTTCTCAATTGGTCCTCCATTTAGTTTTAGTTTCATAACCTTTCTTTTCAAATCATAAACTTATGAAGTGTCAGTGCCATCAAAATAAGTTGTAGCAATACAATCTCATACCATTTATGCAATAGGGAAACGAATAAAATTACTAATCAGATAGGGGTTCATTGAGTTGATAAGCTAACCTTTGGCAATGGCATTTTTAGTTCTCCATTTCCTGAAGCTAGGATCTGTTGGTGCATGTTGAGGGAACTCACCATTGATGTACCCTAATTTATCTCTCCCAACAATGTACATTTCAACAACTTAGGACCATAAGGCATAATTTGTTCCATCCAATTTGATCCCAATTCATGTAGTTGGTGGGTTATAGTTGGGATTTTAGGGTGCATTTTGGTGTTAGATCATCAAGGGTGGGTTTGTTTCTTCCTTGAGACCCTTTTGCAAGAGTGGTAGGTTCAATGTTAGAGAGAGCATCTCTAGTTTTTCCATCGGTTGTCACTGTTTTTGCTATCAAAGTGATGGAAGATTTGCTTCAAGTAAGTGATTCTTTCTTCCACAATTGGGTTGTGATAGAAGCTGGGCCTTCTTCCTCTAAATGGTGTAACTCACTGCAATGTCAGTTAGAGATCAACATGTCTTCCTTTGAATATTTTCAAATAGAAGGGGTTGTCTTCCCCTATCCTAGAACTAGTAGTGTCGTTGAGTAGAAGCGCGTTGTCAGAGAAAAGTAGGTTCCATGGCAACGATTGCGGCAACGTCCTAGGATGAAGTATGCTCTAATACCATGATATGTTTTATGGGAAATTTCTTGTATATTCAATATGAATGGTTTGAGACATATATAGAAATAATGCAAAATAATAACAAATAAATTTACAAGAATACCCTATTTCAAAGGGTTAAAGGACACATATGACCAAACATGCTAACTCATACTAATACTGGATGGAAGAAAATGACGAGGAGAGAAAACGGTGAAGGGTAGTAGAAAAAAAGTTTGACCCATCCTATCACGAGCTGGCCTTTAATGGGTCGGGTATTAAACTAGCCAAGCCAAAAATGGCCTTGAATGTTTTGAGCCAATTGTTTGACTCAAAACTCGCCCTTAGGCCATGGCCTATTTTGACACCCTTAATTAAATGTAAGCTTCGAGTATGCCTCATGCATAACTCGGGAAACCTAAAAAGAAAAAGAAAAAGAAAAATTAAGACTAAAATAAAGAAAATCAAATTAACCTAGAACTAGTTGGTATCAAAAGTAATAGGAAATAAAAATTCCCCAACAATAGTTCAAAAACTACTTTCAAAAATTCGCAACTACAAGAAATTGAAACAAGTAATATAATGATAAAGAAGGACGTCAAACCCACGAAGATTAATTACCTATTAACTATTGAAATTTTTTTAATTCTAAACTATTTGAAAATTAAGAAAAGTATTGAATTTTTAATTAAAAAATAAAACAGATAAAATTAAATCAAAAAATGAAGAACTAACCAAAAACTTCAAAAGAAAAAGATTTCACCCAAGAAGAAAAACTAAGGCCTTCGAGCTACCTAACTAATCCAATTCAAAATCCTAACTATGCAATCAATCAATCATCATCTTATTTGACGACAAAATATTCTAACTTATCTAAGACCTTCTCTTGATTAGAATTAGAATTACCAAACATACAATAATCCATAATATATCTTCATGAATTTAAAAGAATTTAGGCACATTAAGATTAATAATATTTCGCAAAACAACTGCACAAATCACAATGGCACATTCTTGTCTTTCGTTCAATCATAGCATACATCATACAAATCTATATTACATGCATCATCTCTCAAATTAACATGCATAACAAATCACTCAACTATTTGCCAGATAATTGAAAGCATTAAACTCAATGATGAATACTTAAAAGGAATGGTAAAATTATGATCACATAGAAATAAGGTTCAGAATTTTCATGGAGAGGCTACATCGTAGCCTTGGCAATAGAAATTAGCTCATAATATAGTCAAAATAGACCCTAATAACTCTAGCATTCATAACGAAATTATAAAAAGAGAATATGAAAGAGTTCGGAGAAAATGCATGTAGATCGAGAATTTTAATCATCAACAAACTCTAATTAAGCATCCATTTTCTTCGTCTCTTTCCAAGCTTCAAAATCCTATCCAATGGTGAAAACTCCTCTTTCGTAAGTATCTGCTGAGACAGGAGATTATTTGTTTTGTTGCTTTTTTGTCTCTCTTAGCCATTCTCCTCTCTGTTTTCCTTCATTTTCCTGAGTAGTCTTTAACTCGATGGCCATTGGGGTTTTTCCTCCTTTTTTTCATAAAAGTTGTGCTCCTAATTATTGAAGGGTGTTTTAGGAATTTCTAGATAGGATAATTTCCTATTCCCTTTCAACTTATTTATTCTTAAACAAAAAATTAATAAATTAATAAATAAGAAAATTAAACACAAACTAGCATAAAATTATGAGTAAAAGTATGACAAAACTTGTATAGAAATTAAGCACATCATCTAACCCAACTCTCTAAACTTCTGAGTTCAGCTACTGCCAATAGTTTTAATTATAATACTATTAAACATTTGAGGGCAATATAGGCTAAGCCACCCTTCACTTTCAATTGTAAATCAAATATTATCTTCATATAATCTTCCCTTGATCAATAAAGCTATGACTTCATTTCGTTCATCCTGTTATCTAGGAAAATTACACAATTTTCCTTTCTCTAATTCACAAACTTCTTAAACTTCACCTTTACAACTTATGTATTATGATATTTGAGGACCATCACCTATGCCATCATCTTAAGGATACTGTTACTACATACATTTCCTAGATGCATACTCTAGGTTCACATGGATTTACATGCTCAAATCAAAAGCTAATGCACTTCCTACCTTCCTTAACTTCAAGAAACTAGATGAAAATCAATTTCATTGCAAAATAAATAATTTTAAGTCTGATTAGGGAGGAGAATACAAATTTTTTACCTAATATCTTCAAACCAATGGGATTTCTCATAGAGTATCATGTCCATGCACACATGGACAAAATGGGCCAATTGAAAGAAAGCATAGACATATCACTGAAATTGGGCTGACATTTTTAGCTTAAGCATCCTTACCAAAATTTTGGGATGAGAATTTTAGGGCATTAGTCTACATCATTAACATATTTCCAACTCCTAAATTTCACCCTAAATCAACATTAGAAGTCCTCTATCACCTAAAACGAAATTACAAATTTCTCAAAGTCTTTGCATGTTCTTGTTTTTGTAACCTAAGACCTTTTAATAAGTGTTAGCTACAATTTAGTTTAGAGGAGTGCACTTTCATTTGTTGTAGTGAGTATCATAAGGGTTATAAATGTCTAAGTCCCAAGTGGCATGGTTTATGTTTCAAAAGATGTGGTGTTTAATGAAAATTCTTTTCCTTATGCCAAACTGAAATCTGAAACAACTTATGGATCCTCATCTAAGTATGGCTCTTCTTTTTCATCGCCATAACAAATACTTCTTGCTTTTAACTTTCGTATCACTCATTTTTCTTTTACTCCTCATGACTCATCTAACTCTCCTGCATATACTTCCAGCTCTCCTTCTACTCATGATTCTATGTCTACATGTTTAGAAAGACCTAACCTTTTTACTCATGATTAAGCTACTGGTGCATCTTTCCTAGGAATTCATCAAATAATTACAAGAGTTAAATATGGGAGTTTTAAACCTAAGGTGTTCCATGCTACAAAAGAACCTACCTATCTTAGAAGCTCTTTCTTAGGATCATTGGAGAATTGCAATGAATAAGGATTACTACTTCAAAATGAAACATGGTCTCTTATCCCATTGCGTTCATGAAGAAAAAGTATCGAATGCAAATGTGTCTTTCGTATAAAAGAGAATCCTAATGGAACAAGTATAAAGTATAAAATTAGGGATGGTTTTTAAGGGATTCCAATAAGAATATGGATTTAAGTTTACTGAAATATTCTCTTCAGTGGTGAAACCAGAAACTGCGAGAATCATTTTTATTCTAGCTTTAAGTAATGAAAGATACATCAGCTTAACTATCAATAATGCCTTTCTGAATGGCAACTGCAAGAAGAAGTAAACATGATATGTCCTCCTAACTTTGAAGAAAAGAATTGTCCTAAACTTGTTTATAGGTTAAACGAAGCCATCTATCGCTTAGTTTAACAGGCTTACTAAAGCACTGGTTTCATTTAGTTTTGTTTCCTCAAAATGAGACTCCTTTTTTTTTATAAGGATTGCTAATGGCCAAACTACTTATGTGATAGTATATGTTGAGGACATGTTAATCACTGGCAGCTCAAAACTTGAGGTGACAAAGTTAATTTCCAATCTAAACCAACACTTCTATTTAAAAGATCTTGGTCTGGGTAATTTTTTTCTTGGGATTCAAGTGCAAAACACTTCAGAAGAAGGCATGATTCTCTTTCAAACCAAGTGGATTAAAGATTTGCTTTACAAAGCTAAAATGCAATATGCTAAATTTCTTCCTACTCCTTTGGTGACTGGTTTGAAACTCTCAACTCAAGGCAATTAACCTATTGAAACTCCCCAACTACATCATTATATTATAAGAGCATTATAGTATGTTGTTGTAACTCACCCCGTTATTGCTTTTGTCATCAACAAAGTCCACTAATATATGCAAAATCCTTTGTTTACACACCGGCAAGTTGTAAAATGCATACTTAGATACTTGCCAAGCACCATGGACAATGG
Source organism: Ceratonia siliqua (assembly GCA_034509205.1). Lineage (NCBI taxonomy): Eukaryota > Viridiplantae > Streptophyta > Magnoliopsida > Fabales > Fabaceae > Ceratonia > Ceratonia siliqua. Next base: position 9,038 of record JASKGM010028987.1, on the reverse strand, counting down.
TCTTCATATAAAAAATCTCAAAATTTAAAGGTAAGTGGTTTCTGTTTTGCTGATCTGGGAGTTGATCAAGATGATAGATGCTCTACAACTAGAAATTGTGTGTTCTTTGGAGGTAATCTTGTGTCATGGTCCCCAAAGAAATGACATATAGTGTCAAGGTCAAGCATTGAAGCAAAGTATCAAAGCTTAGCTATGTTGTTGTTGAATTAACTTGGTTGTAGTCACTTCTTGGTACATTAAGGATTAAGATTGATGGCATTCTAGAGGTTTTTTATGACAACATGAGCACAGTCTTACTTTATACAAATCTAGTTCTTCACTATTGAACAAAACACATTGAACTAGATTTACATTTTGGTTGAGAAAAATTGGTGCAAAAAAAAGTTTATGTGAGGAACACACCCTTTTTTGAGCAAGTAACAGATGCTCTTAAGAAAACTCTTTCAATATCCAAGTTTGATAATTTAAGAATTAAACTTAGAGTGAAAATTTAGCCACTCTAAGTTTGAAGAGGGATGCTAGTGTAAATAATACAAATTCTATTATGGCTTGGGCACATCAGTATTAGGTTATTATATGCTGATGTCTTAAGTTTATTTTGTGCTAGTGTCAACATACTCTAGAGTATTCCATTATGCTTATATAATATTTTTTCACTACACTGCATCATTCAATCAATGGAAATTCAGATTACATCCCTTTAGCATTTCCTTTTCTTTTATAATTTTCACACAGGAGTTTAACCTAATAAAATTAATAACAAAATCTTGTGGTATATGTTCTAATATCGTTAAACCTATGTGTGTACAGTATGAATAAAACAAAATGTCTCAAGGCATTTACTTTACACACTAGACTCTTGAAGCAATTTAAGAAGAGATAACGTCATGTATCTTGTACTTTCAACGAAACTGTAGAGTAAAGAAAACAAAGGTGAAAGTAGGATAAAGATCAACCAACTAGAAGCTCAAACCTAGGCTCTATTATAAGAAAGCAATTAACTTGTATGTGTTAAATTTATTTTCTATTTTTTGGCCAGTTTAACTACATTTTAGATATCAGGGATCATGCAATTAATCATGGAAACAAATGAGCAAAATGTTAAGGTCACCAATGAACTAGAACATAAATTTGGCTTTGTAGGTAATGCGAGAATTGGATTTGAGAGTTACAAAGATTAAACTAACCAAACTAATACTGCAAGAACTCTCAAAAAATCACAATTATGTTAAGGGAAGGCAAAATAAAATACTATTTAAGTCATATGGTAACAAATTATTAAAAACACTATGAAAATTACTATTAAAGCTTATGCAACATAAGCTCATCCAACCTTATTAACTTGATTTTCTAAAGTACAACACATCAAATAATATATTCTAGGTCTCAGCTACACCACTTTGACAAGTCACTGGAAACCTTCAGGAACCCTTTTATGAGACGCTCTTCTTATACTTCTTAATAAACTCATTCTTACTAGTGTAGTAAGATCTCAATAAGAATAACTCCATGTAATTATAAAGGATGATCAATTATGCATCACTTTGGAACAAGTTTCAGTGAGGTTAACAATATGGAATTCCATGTACATACTAAAATTTTTCCATCTCATCAATGCCCAATCTCCCTTTGTAGCTTAATGATAAAAAAGAAGCCTAAAAGTCAATAGATTTTTCCTACTCCTCCAGCATTATATCGTCGTTTTAGTAAAACTTTTCTTATTAATTTAAAATTCTTAAAACCCAAGCTTTTATAGCTAGCAAACATCAAGAACCACAATAAACATGCTAAAACCCATTACATGCTTTAGATGAAATTAAGGTGCTTCGATACTAAGCCATAACATTGGAGTGGGAAATCATGGCAATCGGATCATTTACAAAAGGAGATGCTTAGAATTACATAATCAAACACATGGAACCATAGATTTATAAAGGGAGATAAATACCAAGAAGGGAAAGGGAATGAAAGCAAGAGAGAGGGAGAGAAAGTTTCTAACCTCATTGAGAGGGTGGTACAGTATTTTAGTAGGAAATAATGAAATAATGAATTTTTGAATAAGAGGGTAACAATTTAATTGGAATAATGTTGTCTTAGCAGGTAAAGTAACAAACTGAGATGAAGTGGCAAGCCACTTATTGAAACGATATCGTAAGTTGTAATGGTAGTTATAAATAGGTCCTATAAGTAGTAGAGTCATTATTCTGAATTTTTTGTGTTCTTCTTGTATCTGATTCCCAAATCGTCATCCTCAAGCTCTAGTAGTTCCTGAAAGTTGGACATTTGTAATTCACAATTGTATCAGAGTGTCGAGGAATGGATTTTGTAATTATAGCCATTTTCAATCACTTGCATATCAATAAAATTACAATTATGTTTCATTTAATCCTATTATTCAGTAACATTGGTATCAGAACTATCGACCTATCAACTATGTATTAGAAATGGCTGATTTGACTCAATTGTAGATCTCTATCAGGGAGATGGAGGAGAATTGGAACAATAAATGAAGATAATTGGATGGAAAGATATCAAAATTGGTGGATGCAATGAAAATAGTAATGACTAGCACTGTGAGGAGGAGAGACGAGATTAGTCCTTCGGATACATAAGAAAGGCATTCAGATGTGCATCAAAATGTGAGAAATAATGGAGGTAACTATAGAAATTCTTTTCCTTACTCTTGTGCCTCTTGGCTAACTAAAATAGATTTTCCTAGATTCAGAGGTGAAAATGCTAGGGACTGGATATTTCAATGTACGCAATTTTTCATGGTTAATAACACACCAGAAAACTATATGTTTAGATTAGCTGTGATTCACCTGGAAGGAAAGGCTTCGCAATGGCGTCAAGCCTTCTCCAAATCCTTGCTAATTGTTACATTACCTGTATGGAGTGATTGCATTAAGGCTTTGTATGAACAATTTGGAGAAGTGTATGATGAACCTATGTCAGAGTTAAAGAGGCTACAAGAGTTAGGCACTATCTCAGAATATCATGAACAATTTGATGTTATTTTAACTATATTAGATTTACCTAAAGTTTATGTACTTAGTTGTTAACTCACTGGATTAAAACATGATATACAAATGTGTATATGCATGTTTTAGCCTAAAACTATGAGGGAAGCTGTCAGTAGTATATTTTGTCCAGTCCTTTTTTATTTTTAATTAAAACACACACACAAAAATAATAATTAATTTACATAAATTCAAAAATATAAAATTAGCAAAAAAGTGCAAAAAATGGCAAACCCAATTTTGTTTTTAGCCAACATTCTTGTTAGCCCATTACACTTCAACACATCACATTTCAACCCATCTTCACTAAGGGCCACTAATTCCTTCTCCTTTTTTGGCGCAATATCATTGCCTCCAGCCCACTTAAGTTAACCCAATCCATTAGCCTATAACCTATCTCCCATTTCTTTTTCATCCTTTAAACCTCCAGTAGCCGCAAGCCTCCTACTACCTTCAGCAACCATTTCAATCCCATGCTCCAATGATTCTCTTCCCTCATAACTTCCTTTTTGCCAGTAAATAGCGTGCCTATCTCACACTATCATACTCGATCATTTCTCTCTATGGCACCAAAACTTGGTGGTGCTCTTCCACTCACGCCCATATATTTTTTTCTCTTTTGCGCCACACACCTAGCAGTACACCATGATTCACACTGCCATACACACCAGACTCTCCTTCACTAGCTTCATACATAGCAGCACAAGACGCACCAGCACGATTCTTCTTCTGCAATACTCATAGCATATTAGATCATCAAAAATGGTCCCCCTTGATTTCATGCACACAGCCCTCACGCCACTCATTGGTTCATGTTGGCTTTGGCTATAAAAACAGAGGAGGAGATTAGGAATAATGGGGGTTCTTTTTTTTTTTGGGGGTGTACTATGGGTCTCTTCATTTTCTCTTGAAGAGTAGCATATTAGCGTTTCTCGATTTCATTTGAAGGAGTGTATTGAAGTGGATTTCAAAGAGAAATCTCAGGGAGATCAGAGACCACCATCATTTTGTGGTTGGATGCTCATGTAAAAGGAGAGTTTATGGCATTCCAAGGAGGTAAACCCCTCCATCCTTACTCTACTTCTCTTCTGTTCTTAATCTATTAAACCATAAAGAAGTACACAGGGTACATTGATCCCAAAAAATATTGTGGTGAAAATCATTGAGTGAAAATTGAATCTAAAATGATGTTTGAATGCTAATTTAATATGAAAATTACATCTAGTTCCAACCCTTCATTTATCTTCAGAAATGAGTGTACTATGCTTTGTGGAATTGAAATCTTGATTTAAGCATGGTTAGTCGTGTGTTTTGAATATTGCTTAATGTTGTGAACCTATGTTAGATTTCAATCTAATTCCACTTTTGAATTTTTTTACGGAATTCTTACTCCATGTCTTTCAGAGTTCGTTCTTATTTATTGATTCAAAGCATTATACCAATATTACATATTTCACATCTGACATTAAGTGAATCATGTGATTGTGGTTTCAAATTTTGAATATTATTTGATGATTGAAATTAGGATTTGTTCCTTATTGAAATATGGTCTTATGCCATTTGGGGTTTTGAAAGTGGGTTCAAATCTTATCCTGCATTTAGGTACATTCCATGCTTTGCTTGAATGTGATTTTGGCTTAGTGATTGCCAATCTGTTTTCATGATGTCAAGATAAATTATGAGGTGCATTTTGAAAGCTTTCATGCTTCTGAAGTGTTTCTAATTTTACTTCATGATTTCAAATAATTTTTTTAGTAATGTTGGGTGATTGATAATTCTAATTTGGGGTTGTAATTTGGTTCAAATAAAATAACTCGATTTCCATGTGAGATTGCTGTTTGTATTTTGGTTATTTTTCTTTTTCTTTTTATTTGTTGAGTTTTCTTTTACTTTTATTGGTTTGTAATATTTTAATTTATTTTTATCCTTTTCCCCATGTGTAAGGCATAAGCCATTCCCTTCTTTTATTTTTCATTTCATTTTATTATTTGATTTGATTTTTATTGATTTTTATTTTTATTTTTATTTGTTTTCATTTATTTTAGCCTATGCTAATAGGTGAAAGGTGTCCAATGCACCTTGATTTGGGTTTAAGGAAAAAGTGATAATAAATGAAGGTTTTCCTAAAAGTTAAAATCTATTGGCAAAAAAAAAAGATTTTAATCATTAAGCCTTTTAAAATAAATTAAATATATTAAAAACCCAAAAATGAATATTTTGGGTTCTTCTTTTATTTAGAAAATTATTTACAAACAAGTGCGTTTCAAGCCCAAGTCCCTCTTTTAATAAAATTGAGCTTAAGGGTCCATTCAATCAAAACCTTTCAAGTCCATTATTATTTTGGGTTCCAAGGGCCCATATGGATTGAAACTTCTATTGGTAATATACTTTAATAAAGGTCCCAATAGCCTGCTTAGACAAATAAATTAGAAGTATTCTTAAAAGTATAACATTTTGAAAATCCTACTAAAGGTGATTCCAATTATCACTCCATTACTTCTAGGACTTTGGGTGAGGATTCATTAGCTCCACATTGTCTGTTCTTTTGGACTTTAAGTGAGGATTCATTGCCTTCACATTGTCTATTCTTTTGGACTTTAGGTGAGGAATTAGTGCCTCCACATTGTTTATTCCTCTAGGACTTTGGGTGAGGACCCGGTGCCTCCGCATTGTCCTAGTCTTATAGGTTTGGGTGATAATTAAATGTCTCTACATTGTCATTTCCCTTGAGTATGGGCATGGATTTATTGCCTTCACATTGTCTAAATATCTGCCATAGGGAAGCGATTATATATCCTTCCTGAGCAATTTTTCATTAAAATTATCTCAAACTACGTGGACCTTGATCCTACTTGAGGTACGTAGGTACTTACCTAGTAAGGCATGTCTGGTTATTTCATCTTTCATCTTTTTGTCATATTAACAAAGAGGGTAATTAAAATAAAGCATAAACAATTTAGGATAACCATCCTTAGGGATGGATGTTGTAGGGTGCCTAACACCTTCCCAACGCGTAATCAGACTCCTGAACCAATCCTATAGTTTTTGGTTTTTTAAGGATTCCAATTATCCTTCTAATTAATTGGCGGAGACTTCATTTTTTTCTCTATTATTTTTCCTTTTTGTCGCCTCATGGTCATAACTATGCCTTTTTCGGCCTTCACATTGTGGCAGAAGCTTATGTACTAGCCAAGCTATATAAGTCTGCTCATTCTAAAAATTGTTCAACCTTAATTAGGAGTATCACCATAAACAAAGCTTTAAATGCATCCCGAACACTTATAAACCACCTATTTGCCAAAACCTCAAGTTACAATAACTTTTTCTAGTAATTCTGCTAGTAGTATACCTTTATCCCAGGCTGAAATGAATGAAATGAGGGCTAAAGGTTTATGTCTATTTTATGATAAACCTTTTACCCCTGGACATAGTTTTAAACACAAGAAGTTGCAACTATTTTACTTGGATTTGGAGGAGGCAAAAAACAATGAGGATGAAACTAAGGTAACTAATGAAAAAGTGAGAGAATTAGAAGAACAGCAACCTTATTTATTAGTTCATGCTTTAATTGGCCATTATAGTTTCCAAACAATGAGGGTAACTGGGGTATATCAAATGAAACCTATCCACCTCTTAATTGATAGTGGATGTACCCATAATTTCTTAAATGAAAAAGTGGCTTACAAGTTGGGATGTAAAATAAAACCTTCAGACACATAGTCAATCTCAATAGCTAATGGAGGGAAACTTAAGGTGATAGTTATGCTTAAGGTTTTTAAATAGAAATTGCAAAATTTGATTTTTCAGGCTGACTTCATGTTACTATCCCTTTCTTGTTGTAACATGGTGTTAGATGTTCAGTGGTAAATAACCTTAGGCAACATCATGTGGAATTTCAATAAGCTTATAATGGAATTTTCCCATGAAGGGAGAAGACATGTATTAAATGGAGCACCTCCCTCAACAATTAAATATGTGAAACCATAGTCTATAGACAAGTTAGTGGAGCAAGGAACACATTGAACTATGATCCACATTTGTGAAAATGAGGAAGGGAGTACAAAACAAAGGTGGAATGGATAGGTGAATGTTTTTTGACTATAAATGTAGCAGAACATTATGAAAGTTTGAACACTGAGATTTCTAGTATTCTATAAGATTTTCATGAATTATTTAAAGAGCTATAGAATTACCTCCTTTTAGATCTGGCTACAATCATCAAATTCCTCTTGTTCAGATTGTTAATCCAGTTAAAAAGAGGCTTTACAGATATTCCCTTTATCAAAGACACATTGTAGATAAGCTTGTATCTAATATGTTAAGCAGTGGTATGATTCAACACAGTAGCTGTTCATATGCCTATCCAGTAGCTTTGGTGGGAAAGAAGAATGGAACTTGTAGGCAATATGTAGATTATAGGAAATTTATTAAGTTTATAATTAAGGATAAGTTTCCTATTCCACTAGTAGAAGATCTTATGGATGAACATGATGGTTCCATAGTTTTTCTAAGATAGATTTAAGAGTTGGATATCACCAAATCATAATGGACCCAATGATATGCAAAAAACAACCTTTAAAACCCGCTTTGGCCATTATGAATATCTAATCATGCCTCTTGGGCTAACTAATGCCTGTCACAACGTGACGGATGGCCAAAACACAGAGATTTTATGAAAATTGGAGTCGCCACCAATTAATTAGGAGGATAATTGGAATCCTCTAAAAACACGAAAAACTGGCCTTTAAAACCAGAGGAAAGGTTCGGGAGTCGAATTACGAGTGAGGAAGGTGTTAGGCACCTCACAGCATCCATCCCTAAGGACGGTTACCCTAATTTTCTGTGCTTTAATTTAATTTTATTTTAATTTATTTTGACTACCCCTTTTATTAACGTAATATGAAAAAAAAATGAACAATTAAAATCTGGACCTGACTTACTATGTAAGAGCCTACGTACCCCAATGGGGATCAAGGTCCATGTAGTTTGATATATTTTTGATGATTTGCCTAAGGCGGATATATGATCTCAACCCTAAGGCAGATAATATTTTGATTTGATAAGATAATGTGGGAGAATAAATCTCCACCCACAATCTTTAGGTGATTAGGACAGTGTGGGAGGATGAACCTCCACCCAAAGCCTAGGGATGAAATGAGATAATATAGAAGAATTACTTTTCATATAAAGCTCAAGACAATATGAGAAAATAATTTTCTACATATTGTTTATGAGGAAGTAGGTCTATAAGGAAAATAAATTTTCACATATAGCCTAACCATTATAGGAAAACAATTCTCCATATAATGTTGATAAGACAAGGTGATTGTGAGAATCACCACTAGTAAAATGAAGTGAATGATCCATTTTCAAGTCTAATTTTGATTTTCAAGAGCTTTGTGGTTGAAATGCAATTTTTAAGAATATTTAGGATGAATGTTGTAAGAATATTGGTCCAAAATGTTATTTCTACAAAAGTATTAACACAATTTATTTTTTAAAAGAGCATTGGTGTAAGGAAGAATATACTTCTCGAAGAAACATTAGATTCTCTTTTCTTTTTCCTTCTTCTTCTCCTTTTCTAAAACTCATCCTAACGATATTAATGTAACAAAATTATTTTTCTAATTAGGCCCTTGGAACCTTTTTACTTAGATAGATATAAATGAAATTTCTCACGAATTTTGTGGATGGCCATAGGAACTCAATTTTGGACCTTCCCTTTATTACTTCCCAAAAAAAAAATTAAATCTAAAATAAAATACTTCATGAGAGACTTAGGCTTTTTAAAACCCACTTCTTTAAGATATTCTATTCAACATTCATCTCCTGACACCTTTGGCTTTTCATCTATATATTAAAAGCCCTTGAAGCTGGAAAATGTTAACTTTTGATTCAATTTTGGGATTCCACAAAAAATAAAAATAAACAATAAAAACATATAAACAATAAAATTTCCAAAGCTACACCCACAATACGTGCAAGAATAAAATTCCTACAAAAATAACATAAGCAAAA
>JASKGM010028976.1:0-26398 GCA_034509205.1 Ceratonia siliqua | reverse complement strand
TTGAAACATAAACCAAGGTGTTGAATCCAATCAATGGAAGCCCAAAGCTTTATCACTTCTTTACCCGTATTTCACTTATACTTAATCGCATAATTTAGATAAATCTTGTTATTCACTTATTCTCTTATCAATCGTTCATTGGTATTTCGTTTAAGTGACATTCTTGTAGTGTTTCCTCCATGTCCCTGTGGATTGACACCCCATACTATACTGCGATAACTACATAGTGTTTTTGGTCGTAATCAAATTTTGATACTGTTGTTGGGGAACACGGCTTAAGAAGCAATAGAAGGTGCACCTCATTCAACAATCCAAAAAATCAATAACTTCGTTCCTTCTTTTTCAATGTTAGATAGTTGTGTTTGTTTTTTTTTTCATATTCTTTATTCTTTATTCTTTTCTTTCCTTGCATGTGTAGATGTAGTGATAACTTAGGTAGATTTGCCCTTAGGTTAGAAGAAGTAGTAGACTCTAGTTCCTTCAACCCTCTCTTTGACACTTTATCTAATCTAGAAGAAATGGGTGAGCGTGTAGAATAACCCCATAGATCCCTTTAGGACTATCTCCATCCCACACGTACAACCACACCATCATGTATTATGTTCCCAGCCAACACAACTTAGGTCAACTACAAACCAGGGATGATACAATTACTTCCTACCTTTCATGGGCTAGAAAATGAGAACCTTACTTACACATTAGGGAATTTGAGTATACTGTTGCAACCTTTCAGGGTCAAAACACCACAAGTAAGGTGGTAAGACTTAAGTTCTTTCCTTTTACTCTGAAAAACAAAGCTAAGAGTTGGCTATACTCTTTGAGACCGTGTTCAATATGAACTTGGGCTAAGATGGAAGAAGCCTTCTTTAATAAATACTTCCCCTAACATAATACTAGTTCATTAAAGAGACATATATCCACCTTTGCCCAAAAGGAGAGTGAGACATTATATACAGCTTAGGGAAGATTTAAAGAACTACTGAACATGTATCCTCACTATGAGTATGAGAGTTGGCATCTAGTCAATTATTTTTATTATGGGCTTACAGCAAGAGAGTGCCAATTTATTGAGATTATGTGTAATGGTGAATTTTTACAGAAGGATCCTGATGAGGCTATTAAATACCTAATTGAGCTAGCTAAAAAAGCTCATACTTAGAGTGGACCTAGTGCTACTGATAACATGGATAGGTCAAGGCCAATGACAAACCCTACTAGTGGTGTATTTACCATCTTAGGGAAGAGGATAATCTAAAAGCTACGGTAGAAATGCTTATTAGGGAGTTGGAAGCATTGAAAACTAAGGACCTTACGAAAGCACACATGATAGCTCAAGTAGAGTCTTATGACCCATGTTTTGTTTGTAGAGGGGTTAATCATCTTAACCAAGAGTGCTCCACATATAATGAAATGAGAGGGGTGTATGAGGAGCAATGAAAAGCCTTAGGGATGTACAAGAAACCAAATAACCCTTACTTTGAAACCTATAATTTGGAGTGGAGGAATCACCCTAACTTTGGGCGGAAATATGATCAACAGGCATATGCATCACAACCTCAGGGATCTAGACCTTACTCCTCATCCCAACCCTTTAGGAATCATCTGGAAGATACGTTGAACACATTTATTGAGGCCCAAGACAAGAGTAACAAGAAATTTGACGCGTTGATCACCCAGACATCAAAGGAAAATAAAGAAATGTCTCCCAAATGTCTAAGCTAATTAGTGTTTTAACCATCAATGAGCGTGGGAAAATTCCATCCCAAGCTCAACCAAATCCCAGTGGGCAACTATAGCTCAAACCTTTGATCCCAATAGGAAAGACTTAAATGAAGTTAATTTAATAACCACTCGCTCAGGTAAAGTTTTAGAGCTAAACCCTAAACCTAAAGAGGTTAAGGAAAAAGTGGTTGATGAGGAGACTGAAGCTCCAACAGAAATTGAAATGGTAGTGAGTCCAGTTAGGGTACCTTTTCCACAAGAGTCCACCTCAAAAGTTGCTAACCATAGTACTGAAATTTTGGAAAACCTTAAGTAGGTGAAGATTAATCTTCCTCTTTTGCATGCCATAATCCAAATTCCTTCTTATGCTAAAGTTTTAAAAGACTTGATCACTATTAAGAGAAAGCATAATGTGAAAAAGACAGCATTCATGGCTGAACAAGCAAGTGCTGTGATTGAAAAAGACTTCCAAGAAAATATAAAGATCCAAGCTGCTCTACTGTGTCATGCTCCATAGGCAACCATAAGATTGCATAAGCCTTGCTTGACTTAGGAGCTAGTGTAAATCTCATGCCTTATTCAATCTATTTGATGCTTGGTTTAGGTGACATTAAGCTGACCTCTGTTATACTTCAATTAACTTATCATTCTATTAGGAAATCAAGAGGGATAGTTGAGGACGTTTTGGTTTAAATTGATAAATTTTACTACCCTGTGGATTTCTTAATCTTAGACACTCATTTTATTGTTGATACTAATTCTAACATTCCCTTAATTTTAGGAAGAACTTTTCTTGCTACAACTGATGCTGTTATACGTTACAAGAAAGGAATGACGAAGTTTTCTTTTGGGAACATCACATTTGAAGTGAATATTTTCCATGTTGGAAACTAACTAGATGAAGAAACTGAATGCCAACAAACCTACATGATAAATTCACTTATAGAAGAAGAATAAGTTTTAACAAGCTATCATGATCCCCTTGAACTCTCTCTTAATAACTTTGAATCTTTATTCTTTTTAAATTTTAAAGACGCTATTAATATGTGTAATGCTTTTGTTAAATTGTAGGATTATCGTGGATCACCATGGCAACTAAGATTTGAAGAGTTACCAGCTAGGAGTAAGAAGCAACAACCATTTAGCATGAGAATTCCTTAGCTGAAACTCAAGCAACTACCAAAGGGTCTTAAACATGCCTATTTAGGCCCAGGTGATACCTTTCATGTTATTATTTCTTTAAAATTGAATGAGATTCAGGATAAGATGGTTCTTCAAGTTTTAAATGAACATATATCTACATCAGGATGGACCAAAGCTGATCTTAAGGGTATTAGTTCTTTGATATGTACATATAGGATTCATTTGGAAGAGGGAGCTAGCCCTCGAAGAGACCCCCAACGTAGATTAAACCCCACTATGAAAGAAGTAGTTAAAAGTGAGGTCATTAAGCTGCTAGATGTAGGTATCATATACCTAATAGCTGATAGCAAATGAGTTAGTCCTACTCAGGTGGTCCCTAAGAAATCAGGTGTCACTGTAGTGGAGATTGCAGTAGGAGAACTAGTTCCTACTAAAACAGTGACCAGGTGACGTATGTGTATTGACTATAAATGGAATGATACCTCCCGGAAAGACCATCTCCCACTACCCTTCATTGACCAAATTTTAAAAAGAGTTGTTGGCTACCCATTTTATTATTTCTTAGATGGTTATTCTGGTTATTATTAAATTGAGATTGCTTTAGAAGACCAAGATAAGACCACCATTACATGCCCTTTTGAAACTTATGCATTTTAGTGCAAGCTATTTGGTTTACGTAATGCCCCTACTACTTTTCAACGTTGCATGATGAACATTTTTAGTGATATAGTTGAAAATTGCATGGAGGTATTTATGAATGATCTGACTATTTTTGGTGACTCTTTTGATTCTTGTTTACAAAATTTAAAGAAAATTTTGGCTAGGTGTAAGCAAAAAGGCCTTATTTTAAATTGGGAGAAGTGTCATTTCATGGTACCTTCCAAGATTGTTTTAGGCCATATTGTCTCTCACAAGGGAATTGAAGTTGACTAATCAAAAGTTGAGATTATTTCTAAATTTCCTGCCCCAAGCCAATTAAAGATATTAGATCCTTCCTTGGTCATGCCAATTTTTATAGGATGTTTATACAAAGTTTTCTACCTTGTCTAGACCGTTGTGTAACTTCCTTGCTAAAGACATAGTTTTTGAGTGGACCATCGCTTATCAAGAAGCATTTGAATTGTTAAATGGTAAACTCACATCTGCCCCCGTTATGCAACCCCCAGATTGGAACCTTCCCTTTGAAATCATGTGTGAAGCTAGTGATTATGTTGTAGAAGCTGTCCTTGGACAGAGAAGAGAGGGTAAACCTTTTGTAATCTATTATGCTAGTAGGACTTTGAATAGTGCACAAATGAACTATTCTACCATTGAGAAAGAATTACTAGCTGTAGTATTTTCTTTAGACAAATTCTGTGCTTATTTGATTAGTTCCCCCATCATTGTTTTCACTGACCATGCTGCCCTCAAGTACCTTCGCACAAAGAATGATTCTAAGGGAAGATTGATTATATGGATTTTGTTGTTGCAAGAATTTGACATAACAATTAAGGACAAGAAGGGTGTAGAGAATGTTGTAGCTGACCACCCTTTAGGCTTACCTTTGTGGAGAATAGCGATAAGATGCCCATTCGAGATGATTTTCTTGATGAGCATTTATTTTCTATGACATCTTTACCTTAATTTACTAATATAGTTAATTATTTAGCTGTAGGTGAAATACCAGTAGATTGGAGTAGCTAGGATAAGAGGAAATTTTTCCATGAGGTGCGTAATTTTTATTGGGATTACCCCTTGTTTTTCAAATATTGCCATGATCAAATTATGAGGCGCTGCATCCCTAATGAAGAGGTTGCAAGTGTCTTGGAATTTTGTCACTCTGAAGCTTGTGGAAGCCATTTTCTATTAAGAAAACCACTACAAAAATTTTGTAATTTGGATTTTATTAGCCCAGATTATTTCATGACATGAATGCCTTTTGTTGATTTTATGTAAGATGCCAAAAGTCAAGAGCATTATCTCAGCATAATATGATGCCCCTAAACCCCATTTTAGTTGTTGAAATATTTGATTGTTAAGGGTATAAATTTTATGGGACATTTTCCTCCTTCCTTTGGGTATCTTTACATAATTGTGGCCGTTGATTATGCGTCCAAGTGGATAGAGGCTGGAGCTTGTAAAGCAAATGACAATAAGACAGTTATAAAATTTCTTAAAGAAAATGTTTTATCTAGATTTGGCACCCTATGAACTATCATTAGTGATCGGGGCACCCACTTTTATAACCACTCTTTTGAGGTACTTATGAGGAAATATAGGTTTATCCACAAAACTTTACTGCCTATCACCCTCAGAGTAGTGGTCAAGTTAAGCTTGCTAATAGAGAGATTAAGCATATCTTAGAGAAAACGGTGAACCTTGACTGAAAGGATTGGTCCTTAAGGTTAAATGATGCACTTTAGGCTTACCAAACTGCATTTAAATCTCCCTTAGGCATGTCCCCTTACAGGCTTGTTTTTGGAAAACCATGTCATATACCAGTTGAGTTGGAACATAGAGCATATTGGTCCCTCAAAGCATTTAATTTTGATCTCAACAAAGCTGGTAATCTTAGGAAATTATAGTTAACCAAGCTCGAAGAGCTCCAGAATGATGCTTATGACAACTCCAGGATCTATAAAGCTAAAATTAAAGCATTTCATGAAAGAAATATCCTTAGGAAAATGTTTGCACCTAACCAGTAGGTTTACCTATATGATTCTAGATTGCATTTGCATCCAGGTAAGCTCTGCTCTAGATGGACTAGCCCATTTGTAGTCAAACAAGTTTTTGAAATTGGGGCAGTAGAAATAGCGGGCCTAGGGATGGTTGGATCTCTAAGGTTAATGGTCAGTGCTTAAAAGGTTATAATTGATAGATCTATGCCTGTAGTGGAAGAAATTCTACTTACAGACTTAGTTTACCAACCTTGACCTTATCCTTCCAGGTATGCATTTCCTTTTGCATTTTTGTTTTGTTCCCTTTATGTTGTTTTATTTGTTCTTGTTTGCTGTTTTTGTTGCTTTGTTTTGTTTTCAGGTTCTTTTTGTTTGCCTCTTTTTGGCTCACCAAGCTGTTTCTACCAATTATAAGGTGTATTCTACCCTTTTTCTTCATTCAGCTTGATCTCTGTTTACTTCTGTCATCTAAACATTGAGGACAATGTTCAATTTAAGTTGAGGAGTATAGATCTCGCATTTTCAAAAATGGTTGCTACTTGCTAGATTTCTAAGGCATATTTATATACAAAATTTGTTTTAGATCTCAATGGAAAGATAACCCCTTGCATCTTAAAACTTTCTAATGTAGGTGGATTCATCAAACCCATTTTAATCATTCAACTTTGGTATTCATAGGATTTCTAATCACATGCATCCAAGTCTAGTGGTAAAATGGTGGTTTGACACATGCATCTAAAGATTTTTTTTCTTAAGTGAGAAAAAGCACATACTGTAATTGTGATAAGCTTTCATTGCTGTTGTGAAATGGTAACTTCTTTTGAGGAAACACACAAGGTTGTGGTTTATTGGTGGTTTTGCTTAGGAAATGATGACAGTCTGCTTAGGATTAACCCTTGAACCTTTCAAGCTAACCTTGTTAATTGTTTATCCTTAGTAGCTAACATTGAGCCAAAAATATATAAACACTTTTCTTCATGATCCTATATTACCCATGCTTCATTCACATTGGAATGGAACTATATGTTAAATCTCCTACCCTTTGTTTTCCAAGTATGTATAGGGTATGACATCCTTGTTGAGAAAAACAGAAGTATTGAGAATTTCAATGAGCTCAATTCAAAGAAAAGTACAATAGTTGCATAGAGAAAGAAAAAGAAAGAGAAAATCACAAAGTTAAGTCTACCAAAAAAAGAGAAGAGGAAATGAAATATGTAGTGAATTACAAAAGCTAAAGAACTCATCAAGTTAGGGATGTGTTCCTTGAAAATTATGTCAGCCCCTTTAAATTTGCACTTGGAAGCTTTTGAATCCTCCTTTCCTTTTCTTGTTGCCTAACATGAGCCACATTACAACCTTTCAACTGATTTGTTCGATCCCAAGTAGGCTATGGTAAGAATGGCTTAATTCTCGATTGTCAGTGTTCCTATCATAGTGCCAATGATTACATGTTGCTTATTCATGCCTTCTTCTCTTTGTGCTTGTGTGTACAACCCTTGTCAACTCCATAGAGAGAACCCCTACATTAAACACTTTTATACCAGTGAGTTATGGACTTGAACCTTGAGCTTAAGATGTTCTTAATGGTACATGTGTCATTGTTAAAGGCTAAGATAGTTATGACTTAGAACACACACTCACGTTCTATGGATCACTTTTAGTAGATTAATTTTTATGGGAATGATGAATTCCTTAGATTACTTGGCATGATAAGCTAGCAATGTAAAAATTTCAAGCATATCTAAAATTTTCCCTTGAATTCCTTTTGACTATTTAAATAGAAATTGCTAGGGACTAGCAACAAGTAAGTTGGGTGGTGTAATGAGTGTGTAAAAGTGCACTCTACAAGCCTTATTGTTGATCTAAATGTGCTACAAAATAAGGAAAATCATTGAACTTAATATGTTTTCTCATACTTGGCTCTCATTCTCTATTATTAACACTTAAGCATGCTTATGCTTCAATTTCAAGGTCCTAAGTGAAGTAATATAACCCATGTCAGAAGCTCTGGTGTTGTCACCTTGAAAGCTGGAGTCACAACGCCCAAAATATCAAATTTCCCCAAGTCAGAGGACCTAGAGCCGTAGCTTCAGTAACCTAGCGCTACAGCTCTCTCAAGTCAGTAAAGCCAAAGCCGCGGCTCTAGCTCCCAGCACCGCGGTACCTAAAGAGTAATCAGCAAAGTGAGTTCCAGGGGTCAGTGTTGCTACACTGAGAAGACAGTGCTGCAACGCCCGGGCATGATCTGTCATTAAAAAGTCATTATTTTACATCAAAAGGGAGATTTTTGTGTAGGGGAAAAAGGGTGCTTTTGGTCTTGAGATTGAGGAGGACAAAGAGGAGGCTCATTCTAAGTTGAAAGACTTAAAGATTTCTTCTCTTAATCCTTGAAGATGAAGGTGGTCATCCATGAAGTGTTGGTTTTGTCAAAAAATATGGTTGGCTAGTTTCTAGGTAAAGCTAGGGCATAAATTGATTGATGAAAACCCTTGGGTATTGTTTCAATTCATCTTTTGAGTGCTATTGTTCATGAATCTTGTGTTGAATCCTCTATTTGGTTGATTCTATTTACTTTGAGACATTGAAAGATATTCTTCTATAATGTTGAGTTATAATCTTGTTATGAATATGATGCTTTGCTGCATTATAGTTGTTTTCTAACATAGGGTCGTCAATTGATTTGATTTTCATAAATGGAATTCATGGTTTGAAAAAGGGAAGATTTAACCTTAGATTTGATTATGAGAGATTTAGGACTTTTCAATAACGTTCCAATTAGGGATTTAGTGCTATAATCTCTAATTGAGTAATGGTTGAGTTAAAACATAAACCAAGGTCAAGAATCCAATCAATGGAAGCCCAAAGCTTTATCACTTCTTTACCCGTATTTCACTTCCACTTAATCACATAATTTAGATAAATCTTGTTATTCACTTGTTATCTTATCAATTGTTCATTGGTATTTCCTTTAAGTGACATGCTTGTAGTGTTTCCTCCGTTTTCTTATGGATCGACACCCTATACTATACTGTGATAACTACATTGTGTTTTTAGGTATAATCCACAAACAAGGAGTGTCTTTGTAAGTAGTAGTAAGGTGAAGATAGCCTTTTTCTTTGACCGGCCTATGTTTATACTTATGTACAAAGATGACTACTTTGGTAAGACATTGACTCTTTTTTGCCTAGTTCCATTGTTTCTTTGATGTAGTAATTTGAGGACATCTTCCCAGACAAAGTGCCTAGTGGTTTACCACCTCTTAGAGGAATTGAACACCACATCGATTTCATCCCTGGAGCGATCATACCTAATAGGCCAGCCTATAGGAGTAATCTCAAAGAAACTAAGGAGCTATAAAGGCAAGTGAATGAGCTCATGTCCAAGGGTTACCTTAGAGAGAGCATGAGTTCTTATGTTGTTTCGGTCTTACTTGTGCCAAAGAAGGATAGGTCATGGAGAATGTCTGTGGATTGCCACGTCATCAACAAGATTATGGTAAAATATGGGGTAGCCTATAGGAGTAATCCCAAACAAACTAAGGAGCTATAAAGGCAAGTGAATGAGCTCATGTCTAAGGGCTACCTTAAAGAGAGCATGAGTTCCTATGTTATTTCGGTCTTACTTGTGCCAAAGAAGGATAGGTCATAGAGAATGTCTGTGGATTGCCGCGTCATCAACAAGATTATGGTAAAAAATGGACACCCAAATCCCGATTGAATGACATGTTGGATGAACTATATGGCTCCTATATTTGCTCTAAGATTGATTTAAAAAGTGGATACCATCAAATAAGAATGAGTGAGGGAGATGAGTGGAAAACAACATTTAAGACTAGATATGGATTATATGAGTGGTTGGTTATGCCATTTGGTTTGACCATTATGCGTAGTACATTTATGACGCTCATGAATCATGGCTTGCGTGCATTCTAAGGTAAATTTGTTATGGTATACTTTGATGACATCTTAGTTTACAATAAGAGTTTAGATGAGAATTTAGAGTATCTAAGGTGTGTCTTGGATGTGCTTAAGAAGGAAAAGCTTTATGCTAATCTTAAGAAGTGCTCATTTGGTATCGAACAAGTAGTTTTTCTAGGCTTTGTTGTGAGTTCAAGAGATATTGAGGTAGATCAAGGAAGGTTAAGGCTATCATGGAATAGCCTACACCTAATCCTTGAGTGAGGTTAGGAGTTTTCATAGGTTTGCTAGCTTTTATAGGCGATTTGTGAAGGACTTTAGTAGCCCCACTAACCAAAACAGTTAAGAAAAGCAAAGTTTTCAAATGGGACAAGGAGCAAGAAAGGGTTTTCCAATTCCTTAAGGAAAGATTGTGCAATACACCTTTAATTTTATTACCTAATTTTGTTAATTCTTTTGTGCTAGAGTGTGATGCATCAGATTTGTGTATTGGAGTGGTCTTAATGCAAGAAGGATGTCCTATTACTTATTTTAGTGAGAAGTTAAATAGAGCTACACTTAACTGTTCAACTTATGACAAGGAACTTTATGCCCTGGTGAGAGCTTTAAAGGTATGGCAGTACTACCTCATGCCAAAAGAGTTTGTCATATATACGGATTGTGAATCTTTAAAGCATCTTAAAGGGCAAGGGAAGTTGAACAAGAAGCATGCAAAGTGGCTAGAGTTCATTAAGCCATTTCCCTACATAATTAAATACAAGCAAGGTAAGGAGAATGTGGTAGCTCTTTTTTAAAGGTACACTCTTCTTTATGCTTTAGATGCTAAATTGCTTAGCTTTGAATATGTTAAAGAATTGTATCAGGATGACCCTAATTTTTCTAGTATTTATCATGATTGTCAAAAGGGGGTATGTGATAAATTCTTTAGGCATGATGGGTATTTATTTAGAGAGAGAAAATTGTGTGTGCCTAGGGATCTATGCATGACCTGCTTGTTAGGGAAGCACATTAAGGAGGTTCAATGGGTCACTTTGGTGTTAAAAAGACATTGGACATGCTGCATGAACACCTTTTTTGGCCAAAAATGAAAAGTGATGTTGAGAGTTTTGTGCTAAATGTATTACATGCAACCATGTTAAGTTCAAAATTAAACTACATGGATTATACACCATTTTGCTCATCCTTGATATACCTTGGATTGATTTATCTATGGATTTTATCCTACGGTTACCTCGCTCTAAGAGGGGCTGAGACTTAATTTTTATGATTGTTGATAAGTTTTCAAAAATGGCCCATTTCATTGCTTGCCATAAGTGATGAAGCCACCCATATTGCTGATTTATTCTTTTGAGAGGTGATTAGATTACATGGAATGCCAAAATGTATTGTGCCTAACTGAGATGCCAAATTCCTAAGCCACTACTGGGGGACTTATGGACAAAGTTGGGCACCAAATTGCTATTCTCTAAACTTGTCATCCTCAAACGGATGGACAAACCAAGGTAGTAAACTGAACCTTCTCTACTATGTTGCATGCTGTGATCAAGAGAAATATTAAGTCTTGTGACGAGTGTTTACCTCATATAGAGTTTGCCTATAATAGGGCTGTGCATTCCACCATTGAGTGTTCTCCATTTGAGGTAGTTTCTGCCTTTAACCCCTTTACGCCATTAGATTTAATTCCATTGCTTGTGCTTAAGTGTGCTAATTTAGATGGTAGGAAAAGAGTTGAGCAAGTTAGATAGCTCCATAAGAAAATCAAGTTGCAAACTGGGAAGGAGAATGAGATTATGCAACACATGCCAACAAAAGGCGAAAGAGAGTCATCTTCAAAACCGGTAATTGGGTTTGGCTTCATATGAGGAAAAAGAGATTTCCACATGAAAGGCATTCTAAACTCTTACCCAAAGTAGATGGCCATTCCAAGTGTTTGAAAGGATTAATGATAATGCCTACAAGCTTAACCTTCCTGGTGAGTTTAATGTTAGTGCTTCATTTAATGTGGTTGATCTTTCTCTATTTGATGTAGGTGCGCATTTGATGCAGGTCCCAATTCGAGGGTGAATCCTTTTCAAGAATGTGAGAGTGATGGAAATCAAGGCACTACTTCTAGAGCTTTTAGAGCTCAAGTTGATCCTTTGCTTAGGATGAAGGCCCAATCATAAGGGCACATACTAAAAGTATGCAAGATGCTTTAAATGCATTGATAAAGAAAAACTTAGAGCAAGATTGAGTCAAGAGGCCAAGCATGGGTTTGTGAGCTTGGTTTAAGGAATTGAAGACCAAAACGCATAGCTCTTTATTTTAGGCTGAAAACGCATAGCTTCATTAGTTCAGATGGACTAGTGGTTTAGCTTTTTTTTTTTTTTTGGCCTTTTATTTTCTTTTTAAGTGTATTTGAACTATGTTATTTCTTTTTCAGAATTGGGCCTTAGCCTAACAACTTGGACCTTTTGTTTAGGCTTAGTTTTTACCCAATTAGGTTTATATTAGGGTTATTTTCCTTAAAAGGGAGTTGACACCCCTTTTGGCAGCAATGAACGTTTTCAGCATTTACATGAAGGAAGAGAGTTTTCTTCTCCAGTTTTCTTGAAGAACTTTGGGACTTATCAATGGTTTCCCCCTGTGGCATCCATTGCATTATCTCTCTCTTTCTTCTTCCCTAAATTTTGGAGAGTGACGCCCTACCTTTTTTTTCATGGATGTGGTTCTCATTTAAATAGATGTTGGGTCAGGTCTTCTATTTATACCCCTGATTAGACTTTCCATGGCCAAAGAATCAATTTATTGGTGAAGGGTTTCAAGTGGCTACATGAGGTTTTCATCAACCCACATGGTCAAAATGGATATAAGATGTATGATGTTGCAAAATGTATTACTTACACATCTATAGATGTAACATCCTTTTAGAATATTTTCCTTTCAACTAGGAATCTCTTAAAGCCACACAGGTTAATAACCACCAATAGCCAAGCAATAAAGTTGCAAAAATGTTTCTTGAGGTCCATGAATGATTGGCCCAAATATGCTAACAAACAAGCATGTGTCACCAATCATTGAGTATGGGCCAGTGGATGCACAAAGCCCAAATGGCTTAGAGGACCCAAAAGTAACAAAAAATAGTGGACTGGATCCCACGTAATCATGATCTCGGGATCACTTGATATAGCTGAACCTGCTAGTAGGCTAAATAACTTGCAAAGCCTGCAACAGAGGCTATTGGAGGTTGGCCCAACTGGCTAAGAAGAGATGGAGAGTGGTATTGATAATTCACTTAACAAAAGTGGGCCAAAGGCAAGCAAAAGCAATGGTCCAAGTCCATCTTGCCATTCAGCGTAGCTCTAGAAACTGACAACTTCATCCAAGATGTTAAGCTCTTATCCCAGCATGAAATAACTGAGATTGATGGAGGGAGACTTCCAATGTTACTAGCAACCAAATGAGCAACAACTATCACCGGTGTTGGATATTCACCTTGAGAAGACTTCACCAAATGCCTAAAGAGGCAACCAAAACATCTTGAAAATTTTGAAGTTTAGCTTCCTCCATTTCCTAAGCATTCAAAATCATCTCATGTCAACACTGTAATGTATCCTCTTTCTTCTCAAGTTTCCTATAGTAGATTTTGTCATGCTCAGAAAGCCTTCTTAGTAAGTATTACAACCCATGATGGACCCAAAATTTTCTCTCAAGTATGTAAAACTTACATGTTGGCATTAAGCAATAAAGAAAAAGGTCCAAGCTCTTGAGCAAATAGCACATGGAGCTTAAAGGAACTTCCATCTAACAAGAGAGCAATAAACTTGAAGTGGGTTTATAAAATCAAATATAGAACAAGAAGAGAAATTGAGTGGTACAAAGCCGAATTGTTGCTAAAGAATCCTCTTAGATTGAAGGAATTGATTTTCATGAGATTTTTGCTCTAGTAGTTAAGCTTGTTACTATTAGATGTCCCTTAGCGATGGCATCCAACAAAGGTGGCAGATACATCAACTAGATATGAATAATGTATTTCTTCATGGAGATTTAGATGAAGAGCATATATGCGAATTCCCCAAGGATTTGTACAAAAGAGGGAGACCAAGGTATGTAAACTAAGGAAATCTCTATATATGTTATGCCAAGCTTCCTAAAGCTAGTATCACAAATGCACTGACGCTCCATTAGCATTAGATCCAA
The DNA here is from genome assembly GCA_034509205.1 of Ceratonia siliqua. Lineage (NCBI taxonomy): Eukaryota > Viridiplantae > Streptophyta > Magnoliopsida > Fabales > Fabaceae > Ceratonia > Ceratonia siliqua. The sequence continues at coordinate 12,780 of JASKGM010028976.1, read as the reverse complement.
ACAATCTAGAGTAGATCATTTCTTGTTCTTGTACAAGTAGGGAAAGGTATTTACCTTAGCAATCATTTATGAAATGATGTTATCCTTGCAGGCGATGACAGGGAACACATTTAGCAATTGAAGATTTATTTGGATATTAAGTTAGTATCAAGGACCTTGGACCACTAAAATACTTCCTCGAGATTGAGGTTGCCTAGCCATCGGATGGAGTAGTCCTTAGCCAATGCAAGTATGCATTGGATATCCTAGAAGAGTCCAACATGTAAGCATGTTGCCCATGTGGATCTCCCATAGAATAGAATCATAGGCTAACCATAGAAGGTGATCAGTCAGCTCTTGATGTCGCTATGTACAAATGATTAATGGAGCGCCTCTTGTATTTGACCATTACCAAACTAGATATCACCTAAGCTATTAATGTGTTTAGTCATTTTATTGGGTCACCTAAAGACAAGGACATGCAAGCAGCTAAACGAGTTTTGAGGTACTTGAAGAATGCATTGGGACAAGGAATATTGTTGCCAAGGGAAGAAGATCTTACATTCAGAGCTTACTGTGCTGCAGATTGGGGAGAATGTCCCATGATGCGATGTTCATGTATAGGCTATTTCATCACATTGGGTGGCTCTCCAGTTTCATGAAGGACCAAGAAACAATTAGTTATTGTTCTCTCATATGTAGAGGCAGAATACAAGGCCATGGTTGTTACCAGCAGTGAACTCTTGTGGTTGCGATGGTTACTAGAATACTTATAGGCACCTAAGATGGGTCCCACTACATTATTATACGATAATCAAGCATTTGTTGTAAGCTAGAGATATTCTTCGATTCTTAATTTTGAAAGTTGATACTAATATTCCATATGGTGAAGCCATACTATTGCAATTCAGTTGTCCATAAGCTCCACCAGTGAGAATAAAGTAACAAAGGAAACACCTTGAGTCCAAGAGAAATGAAAGAAAAACATGAGCAAGCATAAAGATACTTTATTGAAATTTTTATATTAGCAATTTTGAAAAATTGATGATAGCTTTTCTTGGCCATTTTAGTTTAGTACCAAGAAACGAGAAAATTATTTGCTGGTCATTCTCTTGCAGAAGAGAAATTTTCATGGTTGTAAAATTGGGTCATTGAAATGTTGTAGATATTAGAGTTTTCTCCTTCAATATTGTTATAAAGTGGCATCCTCTGCTTCAAAACCAACACATAGCAAGAGGTAGATGTCAACTTTGCTGCATAATTTTTCAGCAGTGCAACTTGGTGTGAGAGTAGCTTGCCCTGATTCTATTTTATATCATTTTTTATTAGTACACTTAGCATTAGTTATCTGATCAAACATTTAATCATAGTGGCATTTTCTTTTACTCCAAATAGCATTTTAAAATCAAAATTGGTGACATTTTCGTCTGTAGCAAATAAACCACTCTAATTAAAGCTCTGCCTAAAAAACTAAGTGTACTATTTTTACTTAGGTTCCGACCCTTGAAAGAGAGATATAAACTATCATGTTTAGTCCTAAATAGATTAGCATATTTGTCTTACTTAGTTGATAGATTTACATCAATGTCTCCTCTATCTTTTCACTCTTTAAGATTGTTAACAACTTTGAGATTGCCTAGTGGGAGAGAACAATATGTCCTTATTGCTCCTCAATTCTCTCAATTATGGTTGATACTACCATATTACTTTTGTCTACTTTTAGGTGAGTTGAGCTATGCACCATATTTGCATCTTTCATCCATCGACCTTATAATATTCAGGAATAATTTGATGGTAAAAGACATTTTCCTGTTGCATTTAAAGCATACTTTTTCTTTTTAGCTTATTGAGATTGAACTGTATGTTCTCATGTAAAGAGATGACATACAGACTTCAAGAAGGGCTTTTAGAATGTCCAAATATATATATTCTCACATAGTTTTGGTTTTGCATGATACAGAAACTATAAACTATTGCACTAAAAAATGTGAGAGAATTATGATGGTGTGTTAAGGATTTACTATATCTTACACTAAATGTTTAACTATCAAGTTTTAATTATATTATTGAAAGTACATCCACGCTCATAGGTTGACTATCCCGAAATCTCAAATGCATTAATTTTTTTTCCTTTAATTTTTAGCTTAATGACATTCTGAAGTCGTTTGGTGATGCATGATTTAGATGATTCCTTAATTAAATTTCGTAAAACAATTCATATGTTTCTGTTAAGTTAAATTCATATATGAGAGCATTGGATTGCTTAATAGAAATAGTTTTACTACATAAACGCATCCGAGAAGGGATCTAAATACATTAGAGATTTGAATCTTTAACCAAAGTTAACTAACATAATTAAATTGTGTCGAAGGGGTAAACTTGGATGTAATAGGTGAAATTAGAAGCACTAGAGCTTATTTTCAAATACTTTTTTTAAAGTGTTCTTTTTTTTTCTTGCAATAATGTTATTATTATCTTTCAAAAATCAATTTTTTTATAAATAAATTAAGGTTAAGAAAAATCTGGTAATTAAAAATAGTCCCTGTGGGACAATATCTGGACTTAACTCCTATATTATTTGCTTGTTTGATCCATACACTTGTGGAAATCACACAACAGTTTCTCCTTTCTTGTCCCTAAAACTTCAATCTTTAATAAATCAAGAATGTTTAATATTCAAGTTTTCATCTTCGTGAAACAACATGCTCAATAAAGAATATGCATAAATGACTTTTCTAGAAAAAGGGTGTGATTAAGTGTTGAAGTTGATTGTAGTATGGATAACGTGGTTAATTGAATTAATAAGCTAAATGTAAAAACAAGCTTTAGAGGGTGACTATGAATGTTAATCTTTAAGGGTAGGCTTGAAAAGCTCAAACAATCCAAAAAATGCACTATTCATATTTTTAATTATGTATTTCATAGGATTTCGCATCAAGAGATAATCATCTAGGTTCACTAAAAAAAAATAATTGTAACGACTTTTAAACCTTTAGTGATGACTATAAGTCGTCATATATAGGACCTGGTTACTAAAGATTTTTAGTAACGAAAAAACAAGGTCGTCACTAAAAGTAAATTTTTGTGATGACTTTTGAGCATAAAAAAAGATATAGATTTAGTGACGCTCATATGTCATCACTAAATGTGCCTTTAGTAAGGTAATGGTCGTCACTAAAGGTTTTATTAACTAAATGATTTCCTGAATTTTCTATAAGTCATAAATGAAGTCATATTTTGTGATAACCAACATTGTCATAGAAACCACCTTTTGTGACGACTTACGAATATTGTCACAAAATGTAGTTTCTATTACGACATTCCTGTCATGATAAAAACCACTTTTGTGATGCTATTAGAATGTCATCACATAAGGTGATTTTTCTCACGACAAGAATATCGTCACAAAAACAATTTTTTGTGACGACCTAAATATGTCGTCGCTAAAGGAAGCTTATGTGACAAGAATGATCATTATTTGTGACGACATGCTTTGTCGACACTAAAACCTTTTTTTTTGTGACGACATTAGCATTGTCATCACTAAAACCATTGTTCTGTAACAAGAAAATCCCTTATTTGCGACAACATGCTTTGTTCTCATTGAAACCATTTTTTGTGACGATATTAGCATTGTCGTTACTAAAACTTTTTTTTAATCAGAAAATCCTTTATTTGTGACTATAACGACATGCTTTGTCGTCATTGAAACCATTTTTTGTGATGATATTAACATTGTCGTCACTAAAACCATTTTTTTGTGATGGTTTTGTTGTCACAAAAATTCTTATATTTTATTAGAATCAACTAATACATATATTTAAACATGTTATAACACAACTTTTTTAGATAACTTTATTGAACAACATAATATTTCAATATACATAAAATTTAAAAATATATGTTTAAATCAACAATTCTATTGAACAACATAATATTCCAAGATACATAAATTTTAAATTTTGAATTTTTGAAATTCACTCTCTCCGTGTATCTTCCAAAGGATGCGATGTAGAAGGAGTTTCATTAATCTATGGATAAGAAACCTATAATATTCAAGTTAAATAAATTAAAGGCCCAACAACACAATGAATAAATTTTGAATGAAATAATTCAACATGCATGAGAGTTCTTGAAGGTTTCTCACAATTTCTTAATATCAGCTAACAATTTACAAAAATGGAATCTACCTTCTCTATTACACATCTATAAAATTAAAATTTTACAAGCATACTTCTAACCACATCACATAACTTGGATAGACAAGTCGCAGTTTTACTGAATCCTCAAATTGGATAACAGAAAAACAAGTGTTTTTAGGCAAGTTGATGTATAATTGAATTAATTTAACGTGTATGCATATGATTCAAGTAGGGGGAAATTTATAAAAATTTAGGCAGAATTTCCCCTATTTATTGAGCAAACCCAAGTACAAACAATGATCATACATAGTGGACATGCTCACATCAGACTACAAAAATTAACCTTCATGACCAAAATACAACAAATGAATAAAACACGAATATATATAGCAGTACATCAAAACTATGTAAGATTATGGATTAATTTATGTATAACTAAGTAAAAATTTCAAACATTCTTACATTATAAACTTTAATTAGCGTGCTCCTTGTTACATCAGTAGAGTCCTTAGGTGTGGCAAATCTTATGAGTAATTTAGAGTCATAGTTTTTCTTCTGCGAGGATATAGAATCATAAGAATTCACAGCTGCTCATTATGTTTTTCTTCCCTCTTTTAGGATAATCTAGTGATTTAACTTGGATCTGTGCTCTAATATATTGCTAAAGAATTATACATTGTCACATTAGTAGCTAAAATAGTTGAAAATTCAACTCCAAAGCTATATGTCTCGGATTAAAATCTGAACTTGCCAATCTACAGCCCATGCAGATAGAGTATTAATGAAGACGCTTAAAAAGTGGTTTACAGGAATCCTCACAAACACAAAAACAAGAGAAATAGAGTTTTATATGTGCATGTGTGCAAGAGCTCAAACTTCTTGAATACAACAGTCCAAGCATGCAGCCAAACGTTACTAACAAAAGCATGCCAACATATGGAACAGTAACTGATCGAGAACAATTAGTCATGATGTTGGCATCTTAGAGGACACCATAGAGGCTCTTCAAGTGAAAATACAATCTTCATAAAAAATAATTATAAAACTTTACAAAGCAATAACTTAGAGCTAAGATCATACTAGGAAAACTATAATTTACATCAAAACAAATCCAAGTTAGGAGGATGAGAACAAACTAACTCTTGTGCATCATAATAAGAAGAATAAGTCCAAAAAGGCCAATGGGTCCCACAATTAGATAGAAGACCAAGTTAACATGTACACTAGTCTCCAATCTTTCTAAAATAGTGAAGTCCCCAACATCTTCAAAACCTTGAATAAGGGGCACCACAGCCCTGCTTAGGATGCCAAAATTTAAGTATAAGAGGAAATTTGCATTTTTGATATGAAAATACCATTTAAAAGTATTTCCGTGCAACAATCATGCTACATATGTAGGAAAAGATGAAAAAAAGTATATTGGCATAGTCTCACATGAAAAAAAAAAATCCCCTGAATTTTCCCAATACACCTACCAACTATATTATGACAAGTCATTTAGTTATTCAGTATTACTTCCACTAAAACTCAAAATCTCTTCAATGTAGAAAATTGTTAACATGTAGGCACACATTATGACGTATGATAGAAATCAATATTAGAGGAACCATAAGATAGTGCCAACCAAATGAAAATAATCTCAATTTATTCATATATGTGTCAATGAAAATTATAGATATTCATATTAAACAGTTATTCTTCTTAATTCAATTGCACATCAGATAAATGAGAGGGTAAATCAACAATCACATAACAAGAGAACTCAAAACCTTTGAATCATTAACCAATACATTAAGCAGGAAATGGGCCTTTCTCATCAAGATATCTCATTTAAAATAATTCAAGAAGTGATAGTGACGCAGAAATATAATGATAACAACTTTACATGAAGTGTACCAAGTAAGTAAAAATGTGCTCTAATATGACCAGCTCCAAAAGAAAGAAATGCCTCAATTCGCATGGTCAGAAGATATTGTCTGTATTTACAAAAGAAGCATCATTATATTAGTGAAATCAAAGCACATAATTCTTCAATTAACCATAAATCTCTTCACCCTTTAACTTGTAAAATGTAAAGTTCCAAGAAAAATGCTTTTCAATGGCAAAAATGATAGCATATGTACTAGCCAAAAAAATGTCAAATTGAAGGAAATAAAAAATGGTCATACAACCTTGATTTATTTCATACAAGCTTAACCAGAAAACAAATAAATAGCTGCCATGTACACAACAAGTGGCACAATATTTTTGACACAACTCAAAAGCTATAACAACTCCAAGTTATTGCAGAGCAAGCTGCCATGTACACAACAAGTGGCACAATATTTTTGACACAACTCAAAAGCTATAACAACTCCAAGTTATTGCAGAGCAAGGCCCCAAAATCACAAAATCAGTTATACACAGCTACCAGTTAATTTGAAGAGAATTCAATTAAACTTACTTCCTGTTCCTAAAAGTCAGATTCTTCAAACAAATTCTATGAAGAATATGCACCTAAATCTTCCAAAGATCTAAAAAAAATAAATAAAATAAAAGAAGAAAAGGCAGGAAAAGAAAGCTATAAATTAACCAAAATATAAGAGAAGTGCTTATCAATCTATTCAAAACTTCCCAGAAAACAGGTAAAAATTTTTAGATATGCCTATATCAAAGAACCATGGCAAACATTATTACATATAGCAAAACCATCAACCTAGGAAAGATAAAGCAACATTCTCATTTGCCTTTACATGTGATTACTATCACCTATGGATTACCTTAGAACATAAAATGCCCACATATAAAATATGGATATGTTCCTCAATTGTAAGGCAGAAATACTAGCCAATAACCACATTTTCACCTTTCTCTTTCATGAAAAAAAAGGGTAAGAAAGGAATTAGGAGGAAACTAGCCATAATTGTGAATGGAACTGTTTCGTTGAATAATTCATACTCTATACTATTTCATTTAAGTAAGTATACATCCGCCTCAACCTTATCAACTCTAGGCATGTCCAAGTCCAACATCCGTCACCAACAATAGCATGACTAAGCATGCCCTTTAAAAGCCATGCTAGGTAAAAGCATTCTTACAAAGTATGTTATGCAACTCCGTAACAGTCTTTACTTTTTTTCCCCTTTCCTTTGAACTAAATCTGCTTATTGAATATTTAGTCCATTTAACACTAATTACCCATCTAACAACCCAACCATAACAACTGCATCATGGCCAACTTCATCTTCATCCAGTAAACTTAGCTCATTCGACTAAACACAGCGCAAAATTAACTGGGAAACACAAAATGAAATTACAAAAAATCTAAAACACTAAACTATGATTATATATGCTTATCGCTCAATCCAAATAAGCAAATTAAGAAGCCAGAAATCCATTAATATGAGTTGATTGAAACTAAATTGGGAATTGATTAACTCGCAACAATTGAATTAGACATATCATTTGAAGCCAGAAATTGCATGGCATTAATAAGCAAAAGTGGAAGAGATAGAATGGAGAAATGAAATTGTACCTCCCAAATGTCAACAGGGACGAGTTTGATGATGGAGAGCGACCAGAACCACAAACCCATGGAAGAAAAGCCACAAAGAACAAAGGGGAAAAACCCCCAAATTTGAAAAACCACAAACCTCCAAATCAGAAAAACCACATAACTGAGTTCGGATTTAGCATTTACTTGGCAAGAGATTCAGTAGTTGAATGCTAGAGGAAAAGAAACCAAGTTCAATGACGAAGAACAACAGCTGGGGTGGCTCGTTATAGCGGCGCCGGTAAGCACAACAGGGGAAACAATGGGAAAATGAAGGATAATGCTATTAATCGAGAAACGTATAATATTCATATCAAAATGTTGAGAGAGAAATTGTTTCACCTTATGCAATAACCCCATATCATTGGTTGCAAGCAAAATATCATCCACATATAGCACTAGAAAGAAGATTTTGCTCCCACTAACTTTGTGGTATATGCATTAATCCATAGTGTTCTCTACAAAACCAAATGAAGAGATAACTTATGAAATTTTAAATACCATTGATTGCTGGCTTGCTTTAGTTCGTATAGGGACTTCTTAAGCTTGCAAACCAAATGATCACAATAACTTGAAATGAACCCTTTAGGTTGTTTCATATAAACCTCTTCCTCCAAATCTCCATTGAAGAAGACTGTTTTCATCCATTTGACGCAAATCTAAGTTAAAATGTGCAACTAAAGCCATGATGATATGGAAAGAATCTTTTCTAGAAAAAAGAGAGAAAGTCTATCTATAGTCAATTCCTTCCTTTTGTGTGAATATTTCTTGGTTTGAAATACCCATTTACAACAATTAGCTGTCACTCCATTATGCAACTCAACAAGATCCTAGACTAAATTATTTGCTATAGAATAGTGTTCATGGCATCATACCATAACTTAGACTTACTACTATCCATTGCTTATGAAAACGTTTCTGGGTCATTTTCAGTACCAATGTTCAAGTCAAATTCTTGTATGTACACAACATAATGATGAGCTTACCAATATAAGACAAATCAAATGTAAATACGAATCAACATGCCATTAAAATCTACCTGTGGAAATGGATTTTAACACAAATTAAGTTGGATCACTAGCTTTATGATGGAACCTAGTAAATTATAAACATTTCTTAATACATGTAGCTTGATTAAGAAATTAATATAATTCTCTATTCCATCCTAAGTAAACATAAAAAATATAATAATTTCCCTATGGTGAAAAATTACCATATTAACATATTTAATTATAATTTGATGTCATTTTATTCTAGATGTGATCAAATACATATCTATATTTTAATACTTGATTTATGCAGTTGTCACAATTAAAGATGTTGTGCCTACTCTTTAATAATGACATGCATACTAATCACTTGACATTAATGGTATGTATAAATTAATACATAAATATAAACTAAAATATAAGCATAGCATAAGTTAAAATAATTAATTTATTATGCTAATAATGTCTTAATTTATTAAAATTAGACTAAATTTTGAATTAAGTAAACTTCTTCATAAATAAATAAATAGTCCATCCCATTGTTCAAATATAAAACCATGTTAACTTAACATAGGTATATAATAATATAATAGGGATCAACAAATAAGTTCACATTGTTCACTAAAAGTTCAAAACTTTATAATTTATTTTGATTAAAAGAATTATATAATTTGCAACTCATAGAGATACAAGTAATACAAGCATAAATTCTTTTATGAACTTAAACAATTAGTTCAAACCAACAATTATAAAAGGCCGAAAAAATATTATTATTCAAAAAACCACAATATTAGAATAGGCCATTATAATTAGGGCATTACTATGTTATAGCTCCATTTGGGGGGGGGGGTAGCATAACTTTAATGTTTTCTCACCTCTCAATTTTTTTACTTTTTGATATTAATTGAATATTTTCTATATCATATATTTTTTGAAAATTTTTTGAAATGTTTTTTATTTTTTTAGGAATTTTTTACAATTTTTCTACTAATAATTTTACATTTTTCTAAAATTTATTTTTTCATTGATAAAAAATTTTAAAAAAGTTTCAAAAAATTGGAAAAAATATTTATTTGTAATTCACGTAGAAAAAATGCTATAATTACAAGTTCTTTTACTTATTGTTTTAATTAAATTAAAATGATCATTTAAAATATGTAGAAAAATTGCTATAATTACAATTTTTTTACTTATTGTTTTTAATTAAATTAAAATTATCATTTAATGACATCACATGAATTTTTTGAAAAATGATACTTTTGTAAATGATAATTTCGTTATTAAAATAAATTACTATATGGATATGTATATTATTTAATTGAACTGATGAAATAAAAGAAACTAGACATGGTGATATGTATATATTTATAAACAAACATTGTGTACAAAAGTTCATTGATGGGCATGGAGTTGTCCCATATTTACATTCTAGAGAGGAGTTCGAGGTAGTTAATCTCAAATAAAATCTCTTGTGTTCCATTGTTCTTATGGATTCTTCACTGGCTCCTTCCGCCTATTCATTGTCTGCATCATTTTCCTCTTGCAATTCTTGAATTTTCTCCACTATGTCAAGAAGGTTCAAATTAGAATCCATGTGGCTTATGTAGTTATGCAGTGCTAAATGATGCCCATATAATGCCATTGAGTTGGAAGGTCATAACTGGGCATGTTTTGGAGTATCTTCCATCTGGCTTTGCTGACTCCAAACGTCCTTTCAATTCTACACCTCAAACTTGAATGATAATAATTAAAGACTTCATTTCTTGATTGAAATGGTGGAACTTGCCTAAAGTGAGCAAGATGATACCTATTGTTTCTGTAAGGTCCTAGATATCCTTCAAAAGTAGGATATCCATAATCCACAAAGTAATATTTTCCTGTCAAAAAAATGATCAGTGTGTTAGAAAGAAATTTAATACATGATGCATAGGAAAAAATGATTACAAATTTACACGAACTAACCTTGAGGTGGATGCATAAATTGTGAATCAAGGATGTTCACATTGTCCATGAAAATTCTAGAATCATGGGCTAAACCTTCCCAACCTACTAGTGCATAGGTGAAACACAAATTAAAATCACAAATAGTCATAATATTTGTTATCACAACTGCCTTTCTTCTAATGAATTTATGCTTTACATCTTGAGGAGCATTAATGGCAACATGAGTCCCATCTATAGCTCCAATCCAGTATTTAAAATATGGGCAATATTTATCATCATGTTTAATATACTTAGCAGCATCCCCAAACATCGGATCAAGTGGTCTAATAATTTGTGTACCCATTTTCCCAACACATTTTAAAATGTGGTGGAATTGCTGGGAGACTGTTTCTCCATAATACTGAAATATTTCTTATATTTCCCTACTGGAGGAGCCATGGCATAGGATATACAAAAACATAGCAACAACCTCATATTTGCTAATGTTTGTTCCTCTAAACCTATACATCTCAATCAAGTCCTTTATTAGTGAGTTGAAAACATGTTGCCTCATCCTAAATTGTTTAAAAAAACATATTGGGTGTCTTCTTTTAAGTTTTTCCAAACATTTAGATCCTATAAGGATTGATGCCTTCTTTGGTGTCTTATTGAAAAACTTAATTCTTTCACATGAAATGACAACAGCTGTAACATGTCCCAACCATAGATATTGATTTATCAAACTACTTGAACTAGCAGGATTATCTGTGTTCGAAGTGATAGTATTATCCGATGAACTACAGCTAGTCTCACTATAGGTGTCTGAGGAATGACTCATCCTAGACAAATAAACATAACAAACATCAATCTACCAATCAACAATGGGTGCTACATTGAAATAACTAACTAATGTGCAATGTCCAAATAAACCAAACCGCAACCATTAATTGACATACCAAGCATTCATCTAATCACAAAACTTTCATATCATTCTAATCTTAACATCATAATTCAACCACAACCAACAATGCATAATCATGAACAAAAAATGACAATCATCATCCATATAATTCCCTAAAGAAATAAATTTGTATAGCTATGACGTAAAAGTTACTGCTGGTAGTTCAAAATGGTTGGTTTTATCTAGTTTTATACACTCCTAAGTATTGTAAACACAATAACTTTATGATTACTTCAATAGTTACTATTCAGAGTAATGTTAATTAGTTGTACAAATATTGTTCTTTAGAACCCTAACAAATGTTCTATATGGTTGACTAACACTTTTTTAAAATGTCTAACACAAGTACATGTTTCTAGTCCCAATATTCCATTGTAAATAATACTGCACTATTTTTTGTAAAAGGAGAAAGAGAAAATAATAGTGGGAAAGCATCTCACAAGGTTGATTAACTTATTTACTGCTTCTTGTCTTTGTGAAATGTGATGTTTTTCTATTCACCACTCACTCCCCATTGGTTACAGTTATAGCTTAAACATTGCTGGAAAGGGACCCTCCTAATTGCTATCCCAACAATTAAGTTCTTTATTTTCTATGGTTTGAATTCAATAATGTCTCTTGAGATCAAAAACAAAAAGAACAAATAGATGAGGTTGAGAGTTGAGACAATGAGACCTGAAACAAAATTTGAGGTTCAAATTGTTTATGCTTTTAATACATATTTTTCCTTTTTCCTTTTCTTTTTTTATGCTTTAATTAAAGTGGGAGATATGACATCTCCTGCAAGTTGGGAAGTAAAGAAAAGTTTAGTTTTCAAGATAGGAATTATGAATCATGTTCGCTAGAAAGGATTTGGAAGGTGTGTGGGTGTCATCATCAACAGAGGAAATTAATAGTAAGAGAATTTGACTTTTCAGAAATAATTGTTGTAGGGTACTTTATCATGGTGCTTAACTACATAAATGGATCACAAAAGCCATATGGAGATAAAAGGAGATTTGGGAATACTCTACATATCATTCCATGGTAGATTAATCTTTCATGGGTTTAGAATAAACTTCAATAATTACAACACTAGAGGAAGAGGAGTAATCTTTATTCATAACTAATGAAGATCGAGATGCTGACCAAGTCAATGTTCCCAAATACTCTCAAGATCCATTGAATGGAATTGACAGTCCAATGACTAGGGCAAGGACAAAGAGGATGAAAGAGGCTTTACAAGGCTTGATTGTGGAAGTGGAATACAAAGAG
>JASKGM010028965.1:0-26406 GCA_034509205.1 Ceratonia siliqua | reverse complement strand
AGTAAAATTCAATCAAACTTGGTCAAAATTAATAAAAACGAATTGAATTGAATAAACCCTTTTGGTTTAGTTTGTTCAAGTGAGTTTTTTTAAAAAAATATTAAGATTTTATTGTTTGGTTAAGATAAAAAAATGTGAACAAAAAGTTCTAAAAAAAGTAAAAAAAAAAATTAACAACTTTGAAGCCAAAAAAAGAATTCCGCTTTAAAAAAGTAAATGTTGTTTTCTGTTTCATCAACTTTAAACCTCCAAATCCTTAATAGCTCTCGTTCCTTCCTCACCTTCAACTTTTTGTTGTGACTATGGGCCTCAAACCCGTACCCAAAACTTGAGTTGGCCCATGAACCTAAACTTGGCCTCACATCTTAGACCTAGACTTGACATCGACTCTTGGCCGCATCCCCTTATCCAAGACTATGGCTTGGCCTGGGTTCAAGATCGGACTAGGAATAGGACCCAAACTTGGCCTTAGATCCCGACTCCTGACATGGACCCAGACTCAAAGTCCGTCCTAACATTAACTTCCAACTCTTGAATATGAGAATATAATGAAAAAAATATAAAGAAACGTTTGTCCTTCGATGAAAATAAAGACAAAGGGCAATTTGAAAAATTCAAAGTCTTTTGATTTACTATAACATATAACTCTTTGAAAAAAAAAAAAATTTAAGTCAGGTTGCAGAGTCTACCCCCGAACCAACCTCAACCCCAACTTTGTTCTCAACCTAAGAAATTGTTTGAAATGATTTTTATTTTATTATCTTTTAAAATAATTTTTGAAAATAACTCTAAAAAGAGTTTTATAGAACAAAAAAAATAAAAAACTTGTTTGAATAAAAATATTTTTCATTAGTTGTTTTTCATATCTTTTAGAAAACAGATGATGAAAACAAGACAAAACACAAAAAATAATTTTTGTTTTTTGATTTTCTAATCATTGTTTTCGAAAATAGTTTTTTAAAAATAACTTATGAAAACAGTTTACCCAAACAAATTTTTTTATTTTTGTAAAATAAAAATAATTTTTAAAATACAAACCAAACATGGCCTAAATTTTTAACAAATTTCTCATCAGTCACGTTTGCTATGCCGTATAAGATAGAATTGAATAATATAAGCTAATAAAATATAATCTTATACGATGTTTGATATACATGAAGGATTGTATAAATTTATATAGTTATGACATTTTATACAGTCATCACTATATAACAAAATACATAGAGAGGATGAGATAAGAGTTGATAAAAAATACTATAGAAGCCTATAGATTTTTTTTTTTCCCAAAAATCAGCAAAAAATCTTGGCCACCAGGGACACATTTCCCATTTTCCCTCTCAGCTTCGTCTCCATCGCACGACATTGCCCAGGACCCTTTCTCATTATCCCTCTTTTTCTTCAAGCAAGAGCAACACCTAGCTTCTCACTAGCTCACGAAGAAGTAGAGTTGAGGAGAGACACTTGGCGTTCAAGACACACCACTACCATTGAAGCACGACGATGCAAATGTATTGTTTCCTGTTGCTCTGTTGGATAATGACATTATTGTGCTTGAATTTGCTTCTTAGTTCACAGTTTAATCTAATAATTTCTAGATTTGAGGTTTAATTTTGGTATATTTGGATTGAAAAATATTAGGTTATATTTTGTGTTTTGGTTTCTTTAATTTTTGGTCTTGGTGTAATTTCATTGAAAATTTGGGTTATCGATTGTGATTTGGTATCCTCTTATTTGGATGCTTTTACTGAGGTTATGTTGATGATATTTTATGGATGGTAGTTTTTATGTTGATAGTGTTTCATAATTTTTATTTTGGGATGGAAGTGTGTATATTCTTCATTGAATTTTATAAATATTATTGTTCAAATATTATGCAACAAATCCTATGTCTGTAAAATAATGTCACATTTTTAGTAAAATAATGACAATTTTTTTATACATATTATGAATATTGTAACTCCAAGTTTGACATTATTTTTATCCAAAAAATAAAATAAAATAATTGTTTGAGTGTGAACAATTTTTTTAACATATAAGGATATTTTTGTATAAAAATTAGACTAATAAATAATTTTAGTAAATTTAATAATATTTTTAAATGTTATTTTATGTTAAATTAGGCAAAAAATTTTTTAATAAATTTCATGTTATTTTTATATATTATTTGTTAAAATTAGACATAAACATAAATTTGATAAATTTAATGTTATATATATATTATAAAAATTAACTAAAAAATAATTTGATAAGTCTAATACTTTTTTTACATCTAAAAGTGTTTTAGTTAAAATAGTCAAATTTTTATTCTATCTAATCTTTTATGATTCATCAACAAACACAAAATAAAATTGTTATATAATATGTTCTCATTATATAAATATGAGGAATGGGAACGTGCTCTTAAGAATGGAAAAAGAGCTAATGGGACACCAAATTATGAACCAGCATCAAACATATTATGCAGTTGAACAAAGGTCATATCAGAGTTTTTAATTGTAGATAGTATGCAAACCCATAAAGGATTCCGCTTAGAAATTCATTTCTACATCACGAACACATACTCACTGTGTAATGATGCCAACCTGGAAAGCCCCACAATTATTGATACTACTTATCAATGAAGATGGTACAATATGATAACCAAGGCCTTTGAAAACTATGTAATGACAGTTCTTTTTTTCCCCTTTTATGCTCATCTGGAAAAGCCAACCTGAACAAGTGCAAAGAAAAGTCACCCATCACCTTCGCCACTTGCCAATGAAAACATAGCCCCATAACCAAGAGAAGAAGAAAATTGCAAAATAAAGAAGGCTAGAGTAAACTTGCAAAAAAACAATGCCAGAGGGTCTAAAGTAAACTGGGGGAGGCCATGTTAAGTGGACATAAATAAAGGTTGTAAGAAATTAAATGCTGGAAAAAGTTAATTTTCCTAGCTCCAGGACTTTGCTGCTCAACGGTCCTACCTTCAGCAGCAGCTATCCCACCAAAGGAAGCAAGATAGTGCCCTAGTAACTTGGTGCTTTTTGTATTTTCAGCCGCACTTTCTCAACCAAACAATATTGACTGGCTGATTCCTCATTAATCATAAAGCCTATATCCACAATTATTTATGTATTCAAACTTGTAAACTAATTAAATGCAGTATTTACAAGGCATATGAAAAATTAGGAGGATACTATGTTACAATTTTAATTTTGGAATTGTAACTTAAGGCTGTTGATTTATTTTTTTTTATCTTTTCTTTTGTTCTTATTTTTTTTATTTTTTGACATTAATTAATTTATTTGCTATGTCATATATATTTTTTAAAAGTTTTAAAAGTTTTTTATTTTTTTTAAAACTTTTTAACTTATGAATAAATAATATAAAAAAATTATGAATAAATAATATAAAAAATTTTAAATTTTTTTAAAAAAATGTATAAAAAATATATAACATAAATAATAATTAATTAATGTTAAAAAATATAAAAAATAAAAAAAAATAGAAATAAAAACGAAATAAAAAAAGGAAATGGCTACACATTTCCGAAAAATTATCTATATGTGACATCTGCAACAGCCACGGAAACAGAGCAAACATGAAGGGGGGCAAAATTCATACATGAAAATGTGCTGCAAAATGGCCCTCTCCCATCCTTGCATACTTTCTCTTCCTCTCTTTACTTCTATTATTCTTGTTTGTGCACAGTCGTACTTTTTTTATTTAAGGTCAAAAGCTACTTTACTTTAATGGTGCAGAGTGCCTTAAAAGGAGAGCCTTCAGGGTAAGTCAGGTAGTATGAAAATAGTACAGTAATGTAAGTAGCGTCAATTACAGAGTGAAAATTGATACTAGTTTATGGGATAAAAAAAAAATAATATATAGTATAAAACATATAAGTAATATATTTATAAAATAAAAAATAATAATATGAAAATTTTAAAAAGAATAATTATAGGATAATATAAAAATTTGAGAGAGTAATTATATATATATATATATATATTAAAATAACTTTTAGATATATATATATATATATATATATATATATTAAAATAACTTTTAGGGGAAGTAGTGTGGTATATGGACATAACTTTTCAAAAAGCTCTTCATTTATATTGTGCTATCATATAAGTGAACTTTGTCGTATCATTTGTTGTATCATCCACTCATGTGGTGATGGTGGTGGTGGTAGCGGTAGCGGTGGTGATAGTGATAGTAATAGTGATAATAGTGACAACGATGGTAATAATAATTGTGATGTTAAAAGTGGCAGTAACAATATGATAATTTATTAATAAATAATGATAAAAATTTTAAGAGAATTTTTTTTACAAAATTACTTATTATGGCTTATCTCAACCCTCTTAGGTGTATAGTGTTATGCTGTAATCACTGTATAAAAGGTTATAACCGTATACGTTTATATAATTATTTGTACATATCAAATATCGTATACAACTGATTTATATTAGCTCATTATCCTACCAAATCTCATACGACACACTAAATGAGGTCTTAGGAAAAATAGTCTGGCACTCCCATAGCACTGAGGAATCAATGTTACTGCCTCATAAATTTCAAGCTAGGAAAGGGGGGAAAACAAAAAAGACAAATATTCAAGGCCTTTGCCACTTCTCTTCTCAATTAACAAATGGTGGAGAAAGAAGGAAGGGAAAACGACGCTGACACCTTAAATTGAGCCACGCAAACCGCCAAGAACCATCGTCCATCGTCGAGGTGCCCTGAACCCTAGTGACTACCACGTATCCTGACGTCTTCTTCGACCACGCAACCCGCTGCCACTTAGAACCACCGTCAAGATGCCTTGAATCTTCAACCTCGATGCATGCAAATGGGAACCTTAGAGAAGCCTTAACTACATTAATTAAGGACTAACTAGTATATACTTTTTCATAAATTTTTATTTCATTGTACGTTACGAAGTTGCTAATAACTTCATTGGGGTTGGAAAATTATGCACAAAAAGTTAGAGATAGTAATTGTCAGTGCATTTAGTACAAGTTGCAGAACATATTGAGAGTTGGACAAGACTATAAAGCTATACTAAAAGCTTTTGGGCACATTACTGAGATTACCTAATTTGTACACTAAATACATCAATCTGCAACTTCCCATTAATAATATCCATGATTAAGATTGTGTGATGAATGTTGATGATTAGACTGTTTTTATATCCTTTTTCTCGTTATATTTTATGGTCACCGTGTTTACATTCATTAATGCAGCAAGTAGATTATTCCTTCTTGGTGGAGATTGTTTTAGGTTTTATTTTGAATTGATGATTGTTGAGGAATTCTTAATCTGAAATGGTATGTAACTAGTAATGTATGAAATTTTAATTTTTCTTGCATTATTTTGCTTGTATTCTATCCAATTGTGATGAGCATATTTGATAAGGCTCCTCTAGTTGGTAAGGATGCATTTGTTGCCCCAAGTGCCTCCATCATAGGAGATGTTCAAGTTGGAAGAGGATCATCAATTTGGTATGGATGTGTCTTGAGAGTAAGGAATGTCACTTGATCTATTAGAAGTTAAAACATTTTGATGATTTAATGCTCTAATAGCTAATAAAATTAATTTATGAATAATTTGTTGCACTTAATTTTCTATTAGTGTTGGAAGTGGAACTAACATACAAGATAACTCCTTGGTGCTAGTTGCAAAGTCAAATTTAAGTGGAAAGATGTTGCCAACTATTACAGGTGACAACGTTACCATTGGTAGTAATATTTTTTGCCCTGAATGATCATGAAGGTTGCTGCATTCTACCCTTATGGGAATTTACATTAAGTTTTGCACTAGGCAGATCATAATGTTGTTGTAACTGGAGTCATCTCAAAGTTGTTATCTTTCCTATGTCCTCTGGACCACCACTATTTAGTTGAAGTCATTTGATATATGGATAGCCTTGTTGGCCTTCCATATAAATTAATCAGTTTTATGGATATGGAATTACAGTGGAAACTACACTAAAACTCTTCTTAGAAACTATCTTTGGTGTTGCATGATCATTCATAACTCTTTTTGCTTAAATTCATATAATTATCAAACAGGGAACAGAGACTGTAGAACTATGTCTAGAATTAAACTAGAGTGGCCCTCTTTATAGGTATAAATTGTTTCCAAGAGTATGACTCTTTATAGGTATACTACATATTATAAATATATTCATGTGGAGGAAATATTTTTCTACAATAACTGAATGACTGGACATGTGACTTTTTTTACTTGCTTAAATCTTGGGAGGCTCATATAGGATACACAGGATCATAAGCTCACTGTGCTTATGAGCCTGTGCATCCACATTATTAAGACGGTCCTAACTAATCATACACTAAATTAATATACATTTAAAAAAGACATTCATTGGTAAATTGCAGCAATAGTATTCCCAAAAGCCCTGAATACATCAAAGTTCCAAGAAAAAATAAACGCTCATATACTGTAACATTTACTTTCAAAAAAACCTCCTATATTACAACAAGTAGTTTTCTCTTCACGGGTGAGAATTTTTAGTTGGTGTAGTTGTGATTGATTAGTTCCATACATGATACCACTTCCTGTAACACTTTGCTTTACTCTCTTGGAGGGTTTACTTAAATTACCAACACCTGTATTCTGTAGACTTAAATTACCTAACTTACAGAAAAAGAAAGAAAATAGTATCAATAAGTACATAATCATAAAAAAAAAATCAACAAGTATGCTCTTATGATATTACCAACATTTCTCAATTTGGTTTTGCACTTGTAATGTGTTTTTCTTTCACCTTTTCTTTTCTAATTGACTTTTAAGTCTATCATTTGTGACTCCTCTCATCCTAACACGTCGGGGATCTAACATTTTATGTGAATTTAATTCATTGTTATGATCTTCCTTCCTTTCTTCATCAATATCAATGTCAGCTTCAATATTTTACCAATTCATGCATCATCTAACTTGGTTTATTTTAACATTCTTTCATAGTTTTTTATCCCATTCTCTAAGTAATTTTCTGCCACTTTTTTTGTTTCAATTGTCAAAGCACCTTTGTTTGTAAAGTTACTCACTCTACACATTATTTGGCTCATACAAAAACTAATGCCTTGTGTTGCTGACCCAGAAGCTTGTTTGTCGTTGTCAATTATACCAAAACACTCTTTAGCTTCCTTTGTCCACCTCTTCAAGATATATTGAGAAGGCATGTAAAAGATATTATGAAAATTAAGTTCTTTCAATGCATGGCGACATCAGAGACCAATTGATTCAAATTTCTTATAAGTATATTCAATCATGCAATTTGAAGAATCAAATGTCATAATATGTTGCTTTTCATCACAATCATTCACTAGCTTATAACTATGCAAAGTACCATGATCACTAGTCTTCTCAATTGACCTAGATAAAGATTCAAACAATTCTTCATAAAACTCTTGAAAAATAGCATGTGTATATATTATTGTAGCGTGCTTAGCCATACCTGCAAGTTAACTCAATCTCTATATTATAACAATAATATCATTTAGAAGCATTATCATAAGCATTCAACCTTGCAAATTATTAACCTAATTTAACAAAAAAATATCTATAATTATGCCTAAAAATTAAATTAAATTAACATCCCAGTAAGTGCATCTTTTTTGGTGGCCTTGTTTCTCTGCCTTGCAATGGACAAAACCAAAGTAAGTACACCTTTGATATGTAACCTGCACCTCCTCTCCAATCTTTGTTGGATTATCTACAGTGTAGAATATATGTAAATTTTGTAAAAACAACAAAAAGGACTTCATTAGTTCATAAAATATATTGACTTTAACAATAGTAACTTTCCTCAACAAAATTGTTACCTTTAAGTTTGGATGGCTAACTGGTAGAATGTGAAGCTTCTATTTAAGCAATATGTCATCTAGGGAAAAACATGAGACATTAGCATTAAGCAATAATATTTAAATGGTAACAAGCCACCATAACCTACAATTTTCTCATTTTTATTAGATATAACAGTAAGGAAAAAACAGAGTAACAGAGAGCAAATGAACAAAGGATAACACCAAGAGAAACCCAAATCTAGAAGTAATGAAACAAATATGCAAAATGAACAACAACCATACCCAAAAAAAAAATAGTTGGGGCGTAGAGAAATAAAGGACGATAATATATACATTGGCGAACTCACTGAGAAGAGAATAGGAATGGTGTTCTACCTTAGTGGTGGAGGGTTGCGTGGCAAGAGAAAACACTATGATACATAGTAGTTGTCAGGTCTAGGGCACCTCGATGGTGGACGGTGGTTCTTTGCTATTTACGTGGTTGGGTTCAAGGCGTCAGCGTCATTTTCCTCTCTCCCCTTTCTCTTCCTTTTGTTAACTGAGAAGAGAAGTGCTATACACCTTGAATTTTTTTCTTTTTGCTTTCCCTTATTTCCCAATTTAGTAGTTGAGTTGGAAAAAATCACCACGTGACAAAAATTGTGAGGTAGTAGAACTGAGTGCTACAGGAGTGTTAGACTATTTCAAAACATAGAAAAAAAAAGTACAATGGATAGTGATACAAGTATAAAACTCAAGTCCCATATTGTGTACTCACTGCTATCCCCTTTAGATTGAAGTTCACTTTACTCTTATTAATAAGCTCTACAAGGTGATGCACTTGGTACCAAATACCAAATGGGTTGATTTACTTTGACATATGCAAGTTGGAGTATGTAACTGAACAATTCTTGTATTGTAGATTAGTTAATAAGATTTTGTCTTGAGGTTTCTAGAAGTCTCCCAAATTTGATCTTTAATGGAGCATGCTTATTATGCTTAAAAAGATAACTCCATAACTCTCTCCCATTATATAAAAATCTTTGTTATGGGTATTTAGCGAACCAAAGCTGCAGAGTTTAATGCAAAATTTATAAGCATATCTAAAACTTAAATCATTAAGGCTCATGAGGATCCCTCACGCATTGTGGTTTGAGGCAGTGCATGAACTGAGACGCTACAATCAACGAAACGAAGCATAGTAGTTGATGGTTGTGTCAAGCCTACTGGTGACTCTACCATCTCTATTGATGGAAAAATCATTTAGGTCATCTCTGAGTTCTCTAGGATATGGAAGGATTCTTCAATGGTCGCAACCTTGTCAACTTTCCTTGGAAGTATGCTTCTTCTTTTTCATCTTCATAAATTTGTATATAGACAAGAGATGGATATGCATGAGCGTAAATACTAGATTTTGTCCAGGCAAAAAAAAAAAAAAAGAAAGATAAGAAAAATCAAAAAAATTAAATTAAAAAAAATAAAAACAAAAAACAAAACAAAAGCAAAAGAAAAAGAAAAACAACAAAAGAACCCTCAGCCCACCGTGCCAAAAAAACCTCCAACCCAAACACACTCAGCCCAACTCTAACCAGAGCCCCTGACCCGCCTAATCCATACCCGGTTTCCCCTGAAATCCATTCCCTTTCCACCTCTGCATCACGCATATTACCCCTCCCCTGGGAACCAAAATCCCTAAATCGCATCCCTCTTACTCGGCCCCTTTCTTCTCTCTGCATCACGAGCATAACATCTCTACAATGTCAATTTCACTCTGCCATTTCCTTCCCCCTGTACTGTCTCGAGGCCGCGGTCACAGTCTGTTCCTGCTTTCCCCTTTTCACTGCTCTGAAACCACGCATATGCACGCCTTCGGCTATGCGCGACTAGTCACCTGCTACGCTGCAGGTTTCCTGCGGCTCCACTCCTCTGCACTAGATCATCTACCATCATTGGCCATAAAAGGAGCAGGGGAGCAAAAGAAAAAAGGGAGATGAATCAAAGGAGAGAAGATATCTTCTGGGAATTTCTAAAATCAGAGGAAGAGCGAGCTTGGGGGAATTGAAGCCAAGAGAAGACAAATTTTTGAGGGCTTTAAAGGAGAGGAATTAAGAATCTAGAGGAGAAGCAGAGAGGATCCTCGGCAAAAGGGGTAGGTTGATCCTCCGAAAGCTAACCGAGGAAGAGTCCTGGTGCTGTACAATCTCGGATTCCAGGTTTTGTCCCGCAATGGTTTCTGATTCCAAAGCAACTATAGCTATGTGTAAATGCCATTTAAGACTGGTTAAGTTTCCATTTTTGCTTGATTCGTTTTGCGTTTCACTCTTTGTATGCTTAATTAGACGATTCTGAGTTTTCTGGAAATACTTTAATCTGGTTTGATTTTCATTTTGTGTTTTACCATCTAAATGCACACTGATTTGTTGATTTAAGGTAGTTCTCATCTCTAATCCAAGGGATTATGCTCTAGATGGTATATTAAGGAGTAGTTTGAATGTGGTTCCAATATGTGAATTAAAAAAAAATTTCATGCTTGGAATGGAATGAGTTTTGATTCAGAATGGTTACCCATCTGTTATCCAGAAGGGTTTTTCTATCAGGCATTTAACTTAGTTTTGTTTCAGGTTATTTATTCTGTTGAGGACTGGATTTGGTTTTTAATATGAAGTTTTAAATGTTTGGGTGGATTTTTCCTTTCGTCCATAACATGCCATATTGATCGAGAATTGGTGTTTAATCTGTTTGACTCCACATGATGTTTAACCTATGATTCTTCGTTAAGGATGGTTGTTTTTCTTTCTCGGGTCATTTCTGGTTGAACATTGCTGTGGGTCATTGGGTTAAGAAAATAAATAGTCATTAATAACTCATCTAAATGACACTGATACAATGCAATGTGTATTCTATGCAATTTTGGTAAATGAATCATGTTCGTGGATAATATGCAAAAGATTTGTCTTTACCATTACCTGGTATTTGGCCTTAGTTTGGTAAGGCACATTGCTTTCCCTTCTCTGTGATCCTCTGATTTCCATCTTATCTCTACTTTCCCTTCATTTCATTTATTTTTTTTGGGATTTTAATTTAAATTTTTTTCTGTGTCTTAGATGGGTCCAAAGCCCAAAATCCTAATTTCTAAAATCATTGAAGTCTAAATTGGGCTCTAAGGGGCCTATTTAAGATTTTTTTAAAGAAATAAAGGGACCTTCAAAAATGACCATTTAAACAAAAAATAAAGAGGGCTCAATTCATGATTTCCTAGAATTTAAATATGGGTTTCAAAGGCCCATTGACATTAAAAAATGGGGTTTCAAAAAGTTCATTGGAATTGGGGACCCAAAAGGCCAGTTAAATATTTTGTGGGAGTTTGAAAGTCAGTTTCAAATTTTGAGTTTTCGAAATAATACTTTCCATAATTCAAAATTAACCCCTAATACTTTTGAAAATTCACAATTGATCCTAATAATTTTCGTAATTCAAAATTAACCCCCAATACTCTTGAAAACACATAATTGATCCCAATACTTTTCATTATTTAAGTTTGAACCTAATACCTTTGAAAATTCATAATTGATCCCAATACTTTTCATAATTCAAGTTTGGACCTTAATATTTTCAAAAATACTATTTCGAACCCCAAACTTTGGCAAAATCCAAATTTTGCTGTTCCAAGATTTTTAAAAGATTTTCGAAATTCAACATCAAAGTTCCTTAAATAATCTCATACATTATGTAGGGAAATACTCTCCCATTTTGTTTAGCTGTATGTGAAACTTCATTTTCTCATACTGTCTTCATTCCTTTAAACATTATGTGGAGAAATATTCTCCCATTTTGTTTAAGCTATATGTGAAAATTCATTTTTCCATAGAGTTTTTACTTTCTCAAACTTTATGTAGAGAACCAATCTCTCATTTTGTCAGGCCCTATGTGAAAACCCAATTTCCCATATCGTCTTAATCATATCCATAGGCAGATTTTAATTTAATTAACTTCGAACTACGTGGACCTTGATCCCTTAAGGGTACGTAGGCACTGACACAGTAAGACAAGTCCAATTTTCTCATTTCTTTATTTTTCTTCTAATCATAATAAAAAAATGGGTAATTCAAATAATGAAATTTAAGCACAAGCAATTTAGGATAATCATCCTTAGGGATAAACGTTGTAGGGTGTCTAACATCTTTCCCATGCGTAATTAAATTGTCGAACTACTCGTTTGGTTCCAAGGGCCAGTTTTTGATTTTAAAGAACCCCAATTATTCTTATAATTAATTGGAGGCGACTCTAATTTTTATCTCTATATTTTTTTATTTTATCACCTTATGGTCACGACGGTGTATTTTTTCCATCTGTCACGTTGTGACAATGAACGTCTATGTTATGATATTGTAAGGAGTTGGGGATCGATTTGGCGATTGAAGGTATAGGGGTGTTCGTGGACAGAGAAGGTGCATGAAAACACATTTATGTAGGAGATAAGAAGGTGATCATCACAACTAAGAATAATTGAGAGGTGAAGATGGGGAGTATCCTGACCCTTGACTAATTCCAACAGCCATGAAGGGATGAAGTAGAGTGGCAGACAACCCAATAAATGCATTCAGTATAAGTGATGTTAAAGTTAAACACATAATGACCAAATAAATTATGAGTTGTTTACAATTGGAGAGCTATTGAATAGGCAATAGATAATTTTAAAAAAAAATAGTTTTAGCTATTAATAATAATTAGCATGAGCAATATTTAATATTAGCTCTCTTTCTCTATAGGTAGAGTACCAATGCATCATTTCTCGTTTTTCACAATTCTAACTTAATTAAGCATAAATCAATAATAAATAATGTTTTTATTTATTTAATCAAAAAAATAAGGTTCACTTTTTCTTTATAAAACCATATCCTTAACCAAAAAAAAAGTTTAGAAATTTATATTAAAGAACCAAACAAAAATTTCAAGCATACCGCGTCATAAAATTAGTGTACTACGTATCGCATATCTAAGTGGCATATCACATATCCGAACATGTACCATGAATCAAAGCATACCGCGTTCTTAGTAACTATGACTCAAATGCTGAATAAGACAAAAATGCTAATAAATTAGTAACTGGTGGTTAATAAAACGAAGAGTAAGCATTCAGAACCGAACCTTCAGGTTCACAATAGTCACTATGAAGCCAAGCTCCGGTATCCTTGTGCTAGTGAAGTGTAGTATCTAAACTTGAGCGAGGACGACTGAGATGTTAAATGCAATTGGAAATTTGAGGACAACAATTAGAGACAAACGAAAGAAGAATAGAAGAAACACGAATTTTGGGGACTAAAATTAAGGCAAAAGTGGGACAAAAGAAGATTGGTAATTTAGGGCATAGCTGAAATGGAAGAAACTAGGAATTTGGAGCAGTGATGGGACAAAAGCAACTCATAATTAGAGCACTGAAATAGATAAAATTAAACACATTTAGCCAGGGTTCAACTGTAGCATCAAACCGTGGCTAATAAGTAGTAATCACTATTTTTTTTTTGACTAAGTTACCGTCTCCCTCCTTTATTTATTTTTTAATTTTTTGTTAATTTATTTTTTATAATATTAATTTATTTTTTTATAGTATTTTTTTGAAATTTTTTGAAAATTTTTTATATATTTTTAAAATTTATTTTTTCTTCAAATTTTTTACTTTTTTTAAATGTATAATTCTTTTTTTATTGTTTTTTGAATTTTGAATTTTTTTAAATTTATAATAAATTTATCATTATTAGAAAAAATTAAAAAGAAACAATTTTTTTTAATTTTTTAAGTTACCCAACCGCCTAGGTAATAAGGCCTTTTTTTTTCTTCTACTTAGGTATTGTACAAATTCTTTTTTAGTCAATGTTAAAAAGATGCATATTATTTAATTAATAAAGTACGTAATTAATTTTAATTTAATATAAATAATATAATATTTTAGATAAATTATCATAAATTTTTGAAATTTACATTATAATATGATACATTTTTTTATTTCTAAAATGATATTCATTTTTTTGTGAAAGTCTAAAAATATTAATTAATTTTTTTTTCATTCATCTATAGTATTAGTGTTAAAGATAAATTAGTTTTGTTATATCTTAATAAGAGAAATAAATATTATTTAAAAAAATAATAATACTGAGTGTTATATTATCATCATGGTTATCCAAAATTTTTTATCTCAAATAATTATTACTTGTGATGTATGTAATTAATTTTTAAAATATAGATCATGCAAAAAAATAGTTTTATATTAAATAATAATATGCAGTGAAGAGTTATGTAATAGATAATAAAAATAAGCTAAAATTTACCACAAAGAAAAAGGAGTAAGCTACAACTTTTAGAATTACTGAGAAATTGAGTAGGAACAACTTCTCATTAAGCAACTCCTATCATTTCATCATAAAAGTTTTCATATCATATTAAAATTTAATTTATCAGGTCAAAAACAATTTTTATAGTGAATACAATAATACAGTTAATATAAGACTTGTTTTCAGTTTTGATTTATGTAAGAAACCATATTTGATTTATGGAAGATTTATTATTTTGTTTTCAGTTTTCAAAATTTTAAGAAGGAAATACTAAAAACAAATTTTGGTTATATTCATATTTTTAACCTTTTCAAGAAATATTTTTTTTTAAATATTTTCATTAAATTCAACCAATTAAACATCTTTTCAGATTTGTTTTTTTTTATTGAAAAAGAAAACAGAAAATGGCAAACCAAAAAGCACTAAGTTTCATATTGCAGCAACAACATTAATCTGACAGTCATCTAATAGTCAATTTCTAAATCTACACTTCATTTATTACATTGTTGCTGAACTTGAGCAGAAAATAAAATGATGCTAAATCGAACTAGATCACTTAATTAACTAATGATTCTAGCAAAACAAAAACTCAATCAACCCAGCAGAAAAATTCCAACAGTGAATTTTTGAAAGCTTAAAAATCTATGTCATATTTAGTTGACGATTCTATTAATCATTGAATTGAAATGATCAGAGTTTAAATACATAAGGAAACAATCAATAAAAACTACCAACTGAACACAGTAGTGATGTTTTTGAGACACCAAAATGTCTATCCCAGACCAATTCTGGGCACCAGCTAACTGCAGAGAAAGTAGAGAAATTTGATATTATGCACAATGTCTTTACTGCTACATCCAAATTTGGACCAACAAGCCAAGAATGCTGATCACTGCAAGAAGACAGATCGGAAATATTCAAAGGGTAAAAAATATCTGGCTTTAAAAAAAAATCTTGAGTAATGAAATGGTTTTTTTCCTCTTCTTTTCCTCAAGGCTGCTATTATGTATCTTTTGTGGGC
The DNA here is from genome assembly GCA_034509205.1 of Ceratonia siliqua. NCBI lineage: Eukaryota > Viridiplantae > Streptophyta > Magnoliopsida > Fabales > Fabaceae > Ceratonia > Ceratonia siliqua. The sequence goes on along the minus strand of JASKGM010028965.1, from coordinate 11,263 downwards.
TTATTCAGTTTCCACATAAAATGCTGGATTGAACTCTGAAAAGGTTATTTTTTCACCACAACAATTGAGTGAGGATGAGAATGGACAAGAGTCACTGTTATAACTGGGAACAATAAATTGAATCAGTAAATGGTTCACAGGATGCTCGTAAATGTTGCATTGAACCTAATATAACTTATATCACATATGCTGCTATAACACAGGGAAGTTATACATTTCAAGGTAAAGTATTTATTTTTTTATTGTGTAGATTACACAATTAGAGATAATCTTCTTTTTGTTTTCTTTTGTTCTCAAATTCTCCCCACATTGGTGAAGGCAAGATTTGTTGTGTTTATTGTAAAATACTTCACCAACAGAGCTAGCTCACACCGTTTAAGATAGTGCCATCTTATTTACTCATAAACTAAACATCTTTATTGCATTGTTAATTTTGTATAATGGCATAATACACATGAAAAGAACAACACATTTCCAAAACAGACACATATAAATAACTTACCTATATACATTACTATGAAAAAACTCTCATAATAATAAAAATGGCTAAGCTTATTCATGTGAAATTCCAAATATGGTATATACCAGTGACCTGCCATGCTAGACATAGCGCAGTTGCAGCAACAGGATATAGTTATTGGCAACAATCCTCAATAGTCCTTAAATCATATTGTTCTTTTCCAAGCACAAACTGTAAGTAAAAAAATTTAAACAAACAAATATTGCAAAAAGAATGTTATAGGATAACCTCAATCATGTACTGTAGGTAGAGCCCCTTGACAACCCCATCCTGTCATTCCATTTTAGTTAATTATATAGCGATTTATTTTTCACCTCAACATTTTTACCTTTGATTACTTAAAATTAAAAATACTGTAAGGTTGTAAAAGCAAGTGAGCAAAAAAAAATTTCAATTCCAAAAATCAGGTTACAATTACAACTCAAATGATGGGAAATAACTCAGCAAAATTGGGACAATCCCATATTTTCTTCTTTATAAACATTGGGATCTCCACTGCGGTCCCCAATCCGACAAGACTCAGCAATTTGTTGAGTTTTAGCTTTCTCAAGTTTGTAAGCAGAATTTTCTCTCCATTATTGTTGATGCTGCCTTCACTTTTATGACTAAACGCTTTCTCTAATTCGACAGCCTTTGATATACACAAAACCTCTAGTTGTGGAAACCTCCTAACTACAGTTGCAGAGAAAAGTCCTTTCAGCTTGTTGCATCTCTCCACCAATAATTCTCTTATCTTTGGGAAGCATACTAACACTTGGGCATTGGAAAGTGATGGACCGACGGTTAAAATGACATGCAAAGAGAAGGAAGGGTAAAGAGGTCTTCAACTAGGCCACACACGTGGCTGGTATTCCTAGAGTATAGGAGGATTCGATTATTAGGGAAATGGGGTAACGGGGTGCTGCCACTATTTTATCTTGTTGTGGTGAAGGGTGATTAAGGGGTCTGTTGCATTTTCCAGTATTATACCTACTGTTATTATTGAAACCTACTTGTTCGGGCACCTTATTATCAATATAACAGTAGTTTATTCAGTATCTTGATATTTTATGGTGTGAGTATTTTGGTTCCCATCATTGTGGTATAAGAGTCGATGCCTTTATTGGGGGATGGTCAGTAGTAGAATGGATTCAAGACAGGAAGGGATGGAGCAGGGAATGGAAGAGATGAGGCGTGAAATGGGGGTTATCAGAGATTATTTCATTGAAGTAAGGGATGCAATGGCCATGAACAAAGGAAAGGCTTCCATGAAATGGGAACCCTTTGCGAGGGGTCCAATGATAATCATTGGAGGGAGAAATGGATAGAGAAAGAAAAGACCAACAACAAGGGGAGAAAGAAAATCATTTTAGGAGGCTGAATTTACCTCTATTTGCTGAAGAACATCTGACGGGGTGATTATTCAAGGTGGAAAGCTATTTTGCCGTTAATAGCGTTACTGAGGTAGAAAAAATGGAGGTTGTAACTGTTTGTTTAGAGGGAAGATCCTCAACTAGTTCCAATGCAGTGATGGGCGTGCAAAGATCTGAACCTGGGATGCTCTCCGAGCAACTCTCATTGAGAGGTTTCAACCTTCTCAGGCAGGGGCTGGGTATGAACTTTTGGTTGCTCTGCGTCAAACAACGATGGGTCACTGTATAGAGAGGAGTTTGAACTCCTCTCAGCTGCTCTCATAGATGCCATTGACCCTTTGCTAATGGGCACATTCTTGAATGGGCTCAAGGAAGACATAAAGTCTAAATCGAAAATGGGCCAACCAAAAGACCTACAGCAGCTAAGAATTTGGCCCATAAGGTAGAAGAAAGGAATTGAGTTGCGGATAGATGGAGGGAGGTCAAAAGAGGACGGGTTGCCCCACCCGAGCCCCATACCCGACTCACCCATTACGTTCCCAAGCGGTTTCAATGCAGACAGGAATAATGCACGATGTGCTTCCATCTGCGACTGAGAAATACGACGCAACCAAGACTTTTCCAATGAATGGAGGCTGACGAAAAACTAGAGAGTGACGCCTAGCACCGGTGAATCTACTGGGCAGTCGCGTGTCAATGGAAATATATGAGAGGGGCCATACGGTCGCATGTCTGAAACAGAGGTCAATAAAAGAAGGCAACAGACCTTTGTTTTTTATGTGATGAGCGATACTCTAGTGACAATGTGTGTAAAAACAGGCAATTACAAATTCTTTTGGTCATTGAGGAAGATAACTTCGAGAATGAAGAAGACTATGGCAAAATTAAAGGAAACCAGATTGAGTTAATCACTGATACAAGGGAGGAACTAATGAGGAATTTGAAGTGTTAATGCATTCATTAACGAGAATGGCAACATACCACACCAGAAACTCTTAGGCAAGTTGAAAGGAGAGAATGTGGTAATCATGATAGATAGTAAAGCCTCCAATAATTTCATCTCTCTAGAACTGGTTCAGCGATTGAGAATTCAAACTGAAGGGAATCGCAACTTCAGTGTTTTAGTGGGTAATGGGCAGTAAGCGTCAGGAAAAGGAGTATGCATGAGGGTGCATGTTCAAATGCAAGGCGTAAGGGTTGTGCAATCCTTTTTACCTATGGAATTTGGTGGAGCAGATGTGATACTAGGAATAACATGACTGAAATCCTTAGGGTATATTAGAGTTAACTGGGAACTCTTGACAATGGAATTTACCTTGGGATCCACAATGATTTGTTTAAAAGGGGTCCTATATCTTTCAAAGAAATTGATGTCTCTAAAATCTATGATCAGGACCTTTCACTTTGGGGAAGGAGAGGTTACCTAATTGAGTTTGGGTCAATGAAAGTGCAGAACGAAAGTAACTATCTGAAAGAAATTGAAGAGGTGTTAGCTAGCTTTGAGTCCTTGTTTAGGGCTCCTTTAGGGTTGCCTCCACCCGGGCACAAGACCATCAAATTTAGTTGAAAAGCAAGGCTTAACCCCCAAGTATTCAACCTTATGGATATCTGCATTTTCAAAAGAATAAAATTGAGACCAGTGAAGGAGATGTTAGGCTCAAGTCACACACGTGGCCACGTATGCAAGGAAAAGGAAGGGTGAAAAGGTCTTCAACCTGGCCACACATGTTGCTAGTATTCCTAGAGTATAGGAGGATTCAACTATTTGAGAAATTGGGTAATGGTATTCTGGCACTATTTTGTCTTGATGTGGTGAAGGGTGTTTAAGGGGTGTAGGGTGGCCTCTAGGTTAGTTTATGGAGAAACAAGAGGGAGGCCTAGCTCCCATATTAATGCAAGAAGCATTGCCTTATTCCAAGTTAGATAATGTCAAGAAGTCATAAGAATGAGTGTTGTTTGTAATATTATATTTTCTATTTCTGATGTTAGTTATTTGATGTCATATAATGTACTATTTGTGTCTTATTTATGGTATTTGTTAGTGTGGTAATATCTGTTGTATGCTAGGGATAGAAGTGTCTTTTCAGATTTGTTATTTCTTTTTTAGACTTATTATATGTGTCTTTGCTGGTATTCTGAAATCAACTTTTTGAAATGAGTTTTCTGCCTCAGGGCCCGAGTGATCTGTTCATCTACAGTACTTCTTTGCTGGAAAATCCTGCATTTGTAGATTTTCTTCTTAATTTTCAGCTTCCGTTCTGCATCAGGTGGTATCAAAGCGAGGTTTTTCCTGGGTTGATAACACACAACGAAGGTGGAAGCAGGCAAAATGGAATACCCAGGTCTGAAACAACTTTATGGGATACTTTGGAGGAACAACGCCAATATACTGCAACTCAGCTGGTCAAAATTTGTGCCATGATTGCAGAACTGGCCATCGGTGCTGGTGGAAGCAGGAATGTTGACTGGGAACGTCCGGAAGTCCTTCATCGAGACCCTTTAGCTACTGTTCACGCTCAAAACACTGTTTACCGAGAGTACCCAGCTAGAAATCCACCATTATATGATGGAGAATGACATGGAAATCAGAATAGAAGAGGGGGCGGATTCACTTGGAGAGTGACTCAAACTGAAAATGAAAATTTTGGGCACCAAGAAATTCGTACTAGAGGAAGACAAAACAACAGGGATTTTCAGCATCAGAGAAGATTACAAGATTACAAGATTAAGGTTGTATTCCTTCATTTAATGATAATTTATACATTGAAGAATTTTTAGATTAGTTATATGCAGTGGAGAGATTTTTTGAAATCAGAGAAGCTCCAGAAGAGAAAATGGTGAAATGGGTAGCTTTCAAATTTAAAAGTGGAGTTGTTGTATGGTGGGATCAAATGCAACAAGACAGAATGAGACAGGGAACAATACTCATTAAGAGCTGCAGAAAGATGAAACAGATGTTGATGGGAAGATTTTTACCTCCTGATTATCAGTAGCATTTGTTTCGCCTATACCAGGTGTCATCAAGGTAATAAATCAGTAATGGAATATACTGCCGAATTTAATAGACTGTCCCTTCGTAATAATCTGAATGAAAGTGAAACCCAGAGGGTAACAAGAATGTAAAAGGGTTGAGAGAAGAAATTAGAATAAAGATTGGCCTCTAAACTATATGGAGTGTGGATGAAGCCTGTAATATGGCTTTGAAAGCTGAATAGATGGAACAAATGGGAAATGTGCAAACATATTCCAGAAGAAAGTGGAGTGAGAATAGTTCTAGTGTTGAAAGAGGTAAGGCATCGGAATTTAATGCCTCTGAACCTTCTCCAAAAATTACATATGTTTCTAACGGAGCTAATGGTGGGGGAAACAATAAAGGAAAACAAGTCAGCAAACCCTTTAATGAAGGAGCTTCCAAGATTTTCAATCTTTATGCCAAACCAACCACAATAAAGTGTTATAAATGCGGGCAATCAGGGTATAAATCCTATGAATGCCCTTCCAGGAAGCTTGTCAATTTGGTGGAGCATGAAGGGGAAGAAAAGGATGAAGAAAAAGGAGGACAATTAGAATATGAAGATGAAGTATATGAAGTTACTAGAAAGGAGGATTATGAAGGTGAAAGAGTCAACTTAATCGTGCAATGGGTTCCATGTTGTCAAACCCCAGGAAAACCTTCTCAAAGATTTAATATTTTTCAGTCCTTGTGCTGTATTGGAGGAAAGGTATGTAATGTGGTGGTAGATACTGGAAGTTGTGATAATTTTATATCCAAAAAGTTAGTTGATCACTTGAATTTACCAGCCACACCCATCACCATACCTGACTGGTTAGGTGAGGAAGGAAACAAGTGAAAGGGTGGAAAATGTTTGTAAAGTTCCTATTTCCATTGGGAAACATTATAAAGATGTAGTCATTTGTGATGTGATAGAGATGGATGCTACGCATATACTATTGGGAAGACCGTGACAATTTGATATGGACATTAGGTATAAGGTGAGAGATAATGTTTGTCTATTTCAATGGAAGGGACATAACATAATCATGAAGCCATCTAAATTTAATCATAGCCCCCAAAGCTTCTACAGTGAAAGGGAAGTCATTTCTAACTATTATGCAATCAGAGAAAGTACATGAGAAGGCAGTCAAACACCTTTCTGAAGGTATGCAGGCTGTTCCTATGAAAGCTAGAAAGAAGTTGGAAGAGACCTATGCCAGGCACAAGAGAACTGCTGACCAGTATGAGAGGCGCAAGAAATTTGGCGAAGGGGATTTTGTAATGGTGATGCCAAGAACAGAAAGATTTCCTGTTGGTACTTGCAACAAGTTATAGGCAAAGAAATATGGCCCCTACGAAATTAGTAAGAAGGTTAACTTTGATGCTTACACGGTAGACTTGCCTAAAAGGTTTGGACTCTCCAAGACATTTAATGTGTCTGATTTATATGAATATTATGATCGTGGAGAGCGTCTTAGCCAGACATCCACTCGAGGGCGAGTTTTTCTCAAGAAATGGGGACTGATGCAGGAAGCATTGCCTTATTCCAAGCTGGATAATGTCAAGAAGTCAAAAGAATGAGTGTTACTTGTAATATTATGTTTTCTATTTTTTATGTTAGTTATTTGAAGTCATATACTGTACTGTTTGTTATTTATGGTATTTGCTAGTGTGGTACTATATGTTGTATGCTAGGGATAGATGTGTCTTTCCAGATTTGTTGTTTCTTTTCTAGACTTATTATATGTGTCTTTGCTTGTTATCTGAAATTAGTTTTTTGAAATATACGAGAGTTTTTTGCCTTAGGACCTGAGTGTTATGTTCTTGAGTGTACTATTCATCTACAGTATTTCTCTGCTGGAGAATCCTGCGTTCGCAGATTTTCTTCTTAATTTTCAGCTTTCGTTCTGCGTCACATATTATTAGGGAGGTCATTTGAGTATGGTGTACTGCTTTCATCATCATCGGTTATTGGTATTGCTATCTCCCTCTGGTTCGTTAATTAATATTCTGCTTATTTCCTTTGGTGTTTAGGGTTGTTTACTACTGGTTTTTGTTCAGTGTGGTTATTTCCTTGTTATTATGCTCTATTGCATTTCCCAGTATTATACCTACTATTATTATTGAAACCTGGCTGTTTGGGTACTTATTATCAATATAACAGTGGTTTATTCAGTATCTTGATATTTTCTGGTGAGTATTTTGGTTCCCACCAGAAAGATCTTGAGGTTCTTCCTTCTCTGCAATGATTTCCTCCAATTCCTCACTATCAGATATGGTCAGGAAAGCCAACTCTGGTAGGCTTTTATGGATGACATCCACAGGTAACAAAGATTTCAACTTTCCACATCGTCACTTCTAAATAACGATGATAGTGGAGACTCAACAATTTTGTGGCAATGGGACCTGTCCATAAGTCATGTTCTGACCCCAAGCTAACTACTTTTGAGTCTATGAGTTGTTGATCATCAACAAGACTTACTGGTCCCTCAATATGGAACAAGTCTATTACTCCACAACTATCAAGTTCTTTTGAAAGTAAGACATTTAGTGGAAGAGTTGGAGTTTCACTACTCAACTGGCTGCCATTCACCACAACAATCCGAAGTCCCTATACAAAAAGAGAAATGATGAAGAGAAAGAGAGGAAAAAAACACCTTGAAATTTAAGGGCCAAAATAATCAGAACCTTTTTTCTCCAATAACGAGTTGCTTCTGAAATTGGAGCAAATTTAGGGCATTCATGCATTTGGACCTTGTGAAGCTCCTTTGTGAGAAACTTAAACCTTTGGCAGATGTCAATGAGGCTAGGCAATTTTTCCAGTTTTATCTTTTCTCAAGTTTGGGAGCATAATTTCCTTTTCATTGTCAGAGCTGTCCTCACTTGTATGCCCAAAAAACTCCTCTAGTTGTGCAGCCTCTTATATGCATACAGACCTTAATTGTGAAAAAATTCCAGCCATCCTTATAGAAAATATAATTTTTAGTTTGGTGCATCCCTTGATCACTAATTTCTGAAGTTTTGGAAGAGACTTTTGAAAACTGGATAGATTCTGGTGTTCTTCATTCTCTGCAAAGATTTCCTGCAATTCCTCACAATTATTTATGAATAGATCAGTCAGATTTGGAAGGCTGCTATGGATGGTCGCAGGGAAGATAAATTTTAACTTTTCACATTGATCTAATGTTATAGATTGCAGATATTGGAGGGTAAGAACTTGTGTGGGGTTAATACCAGTCCATGTGAACCTCGGCTCTGGAAGATTTACTAACACCAAGCTTTTTAATTTTGAGACCATGAGCTCTTGATGGTCAGGACAAGTCCTTGAAGATGGAATATGTTTGCTCCGCCACAATTTTGCATGTGAAGTTCTTCTACTTCTACATTTGAAATAGCTTGTAATGGTGCTAAAACTTCATTACTCACTTTACATCCATTTGTCACTAAGTTCCCATAAAAGAGAAAGGAAAGGGAAGAAAGGAGAAAGAAGGGGGCAAAAAAACTGTGAGGCTTATCTTGTTCAAGCAGAGGCTCAAAACGGACAATTTTTTTTCTTGAATTCTCCGTAGCGTTTTATAATTGTATTAACAAAATCTTAAGTTTAAATCTTATTTTTTTAATTCCCAACATGTCAACGCCATGTATTTGTGTGTAATAAATATTTAGTTCTACACAAATAATCATGTGCAAGCCATCAAAGGAACATAATTAAATCAAATGAATGTATCAGATAGCAGATTCATACTGTATTTGAATGCGGCAGCTTTAGATCCAAACCAGCAATGATATTACCACACGCAATAGTCAATTTGGGACAATTTTCCCAGTATAGTTTCTTCAAGGATGGCCAACTTGGTTGATAGTTTCCTGAGCAGATTTTGATGAGCCCTGGGAGATTCCAGAGCAAGAATTCTTTTAACTGCGGAAAAAAAATATGGATCTCATTCTGATTAGTTGAAAGATCTTCACCAGCATGTTTACCAAATACATACTTTATCTGAGAAGCGTTTTTAATTTGTATCTCCTGCAGTTGCACAAGACCTTGAGCACAAGAGATTGGGAATACATATTCCAGTTTATCACAATCACCAACAATTAGATTTCTCAATTTAGGGAACAACAAAGGAGAATTGTCTGAAACTGGAAAATTTTTCTCCCTTGTAGTAGTACCATCTTCTTCATTGAATATTATATACTTCAAATTTGTGCAATTTTCTACAGTTAGCTCTTGTAACAGCAGTAGTGTTTGGGCAACAGACACTGAGAAAAGTGATGTAAACTTAGGGCAACTTGCTAGTTTTAAGGACTTAAGATTACTCAAGTTCCATTCCCCTAGAAATACGCCTTCCATCTGCTGACAGTTGGGTATACCAAGTTCTTCATGTTTACCAAATACATGTTTCAGCTCACAAGCATTTTCTAACCATATGTGTTGCAGTTGCACAGGGCCTTGAGAAAGAGAGATTGGGAGTACATATTCCAGCTTGTCACAATGCGTAACCCTGAGAGACTTCAGTTTGGGGAACATAAATTTAGAATTGCCGAAAACTGGAAATATTTCCTCCCTTGTATTAGTACCATTCTGTCCTTCATTCATCATTATATACTTCAGTTCACAACAATTTTCTACTGTCATAATTTCTAGCTGCAGAAGAGTTCGAACAACAGACATTGGGAAGAGTAATGTCAACTTTGCACAATCGTAGATGAAAAGACCCTTAAGATTGCACAAATTGCACTCCCTAGGAAATATGCTATGCAACTGACCGCAACAAACTATATCTACTAATTCTAATTTCTGGAAGATGCAAGGCGAAGGAGTACCGCAACAAACTTGTTTCAAATTATCCATATTCTCCATCCTTAACACGACCAACATGGGGAACAAATTATCTACTCCATAGCAATAAGCATGACCAGGAGTTGGACAGATCAAGCATTCTATCTCTGAACAAGAACGAAGCCAGAGTCTAGTCAACTGGTTCATGCTTCCTACAACTTCAACCAATTCTGGGATGATACTTTTGCAACCTCCGTGAAGGCTATCCAGACCAACTTCATCTGCTCTTTGTAGAAGATCCTTGATAATTGCATTTGACGTGGAGATATTCAACTCTCCTAAGAATAGAACTCTCATACTTAACTTACAAAAGGATAAATATTCTTTAAACTGCCCGATTTGTAAGACATACCTCTGCAATTGCAAAAAAGCTACGTTCTCCAGAAAGCATTTATTAGAATCTATGATTCTAGCTCCAAAGGATGTATTATTTGAATATACATATAACTCTTCCAGCTTTGAACACCTTCCGATTACATAGTCACAACAGTCATCAATTCTGCACCTTGACAAATCTAGTAACTTCAATTTGTTCAGTTTTTCAATTCCATTTGGCAATACCCTGAATCTACTACCTTGCAGATCAAGAATCTCAAGTCTTCTTAAGCTTATCACAAATGAGATGTCACCCAACTCCCATCCTACCAACCGTAGAGTTTGAAGATTAGTCAACCACTGGGTCGATTGCGGCAATGACACCTCCATCAATGAGGAAATATAGTCCTGTACAGCAATTATAGCCATAACCTTGAGTGTTTTCATGCCTTCAAATGATGCATAAGACAAATCCAAGAGGCTATTTGAATTTAGCAATAGCATCTCAAGCTTTGGAGCATCTAATTGTTGAGGAAATTGATCTATTCCCTTGTACCATGTAGATACCGCACAACAATTTTTTATAGTTCCATCCACTGCTAATGAACTTAGCACTTTTGCATGATTTACCAAGATAGTACGATCCTCTTTGGATGCTATCCACAAAGCTACATCACGAACCATGTCATGCATTTTCAAGTGGTTTCCTCTTCCCTCAGTCTTAAAATGCATCAGCAAAGAAGAATCAAGGAGATGATTTAATCCTGCATTCACTAGGCTCCTTGATAGTGCAAATGAGTCAACTTCCCCACGTAGGCCCAACCCTAGTCCATATCTGAACAAATCTTCAATAGAGATCTCATGATCTTCTGGAAACATACTGCACATCAAGAAAAGAAATTTTGCTTCTCTGCTTTTCAAATAATCATAGCTTAACTGAAGACAAGTATAAGCATCTCTCACCCCTTCTTCCACGTCAACAGGCTTCGAATGCCTTAGTCTATATAATGCTACATTCCACTCATCAAGAGACTTTCCTTTCAAAGATGTTCCCACAGCTTCAATAGCAATGGGTAGTCCTTTACATTCCATGGCAACTTCTCGAGCCACATTCAATAAACTAGAGGAAGATTCATCAACTATGCGTGCATGCTTTTGAAAAAAAATCCAAGCTTCCTCTTCTGATAAGAGAAGCAGTGGAACATTCCTTTGACACTCCATCAAAGTACACAATTGTTGCA
>JASKGM010028944.1:15330-26409 GCA_034509205.1 Ceratonia siliqua | reverse complement strand
GTGTGGGTAGCAAGTGATATTTTTTTGAAGCATCTTCTTTCACTTGTTTTTGCTACTTTTAGGGTTGTCCTCTATATTTCTAGATTGTTGGCTTCAATTCGCTCAACTTGCAAATGGATAATTTTGTTTTAGGTCCAGACTCTTAGTACAAAATCTTTATGATGATGCCAATTATTAATTATTTTCTTGCAGTTGGGTGGTTGTTTTACCAGTTGGCTCCCGTAATTTTACCAGGCCTTACAAGATGGAGCTTGCCATATATTCTAGTTTGCAGGTATTCCAGCCATCCAGGGTCCATACATCATTCTTTTATAGATAGATAGAGAGAGAAGTGAAAGCTTCATTTTAAAGTCAACGGATTTCATAATATATGTCTCTACTTTCACGGACAATAAGTTTGTAATTCATTAAAAGGAAGATGTCTGAACTCTTGTTTCTTCTCTCAGTTTACTTTTCTACAATGTAGACAAAACATTTTATGATAAGGACATTGATATGCAAATTGATGTATTTAGCTTATATCTGGTTGTAATTAAAACTAAAACAGAAATTCTTCATTTGGTGCTTTGTTGAATGAGCAGGATGCACAACCACGTACAGTTATTGCTCTGTGGAAGGCAAATTTAGAAGAACCGAAGCTACACCAGTCTGATCCTTCACTGATTTTTGTTGATAACACTGCCAGTAATCTCCTATACAGAGATCTTAATCTCTTCCTGTCTATATGTCTTCATTTTCCTGGTTTGGTGCCACCCATGCCCTATCATGATCACTTTTTGGTATTTGTATTTGATTTTAATATCATGCATAGTCACAAGAGGTAGGAAGCAGAGGCAATATGTTTTCACCTCCTAAGAGGATGGTGTAGTCTCAAACAAAGTCTTACACACAAAATGTTTAATATAAGGTTCCCGGCTGATTTATAGATATAAATTAGGGTCCTTCCATATGCAATGTGGAATTTACATTCCACTCTCACCATTTCAAGCCTCTTTTACATAAGGAAAAACTCCCTTCTTGACAGGCTTAGAAACAAAAGTATACATTATTATTTCTTTACCATGTTGAATATGTCTGCTTCTTATTTCCAGAAACACGCATTAAATTTCCACCTGCAAGCGAGAAGGACAAGCAACAACTTAAGTGGTTTTCTGATGCATGCAAAGGAATGCCAAAGGTATTTCACTCGCTATATGCGCACTAATGTTATTCTGTTTGTGTGTTGAAAGCAAGAGTGCACCAAGATCTTTTACTTTACAGAAAATGTATGTAACTGAGGAAGCAATCTTGTGTGTGTGTGCTTTTTTTCTTTCTTTCCGGAATTTTCTCTGATTGCCTTCAGTAATTGTCTGTTTGTAACTTAAAAGGTAAATACCTATGCAGGAGTATTGATATTTCACCCCATCTCAAACTGAGCTTGAGGTTTGTTAATGCAAACATGCTCTGGTAATTAATTCAAGAATTTAAAGAAGTACTTTAAAATTGTATAATACAACATTGTTGAGGATATGCGGCTAACATATTGGGTTTAGAGTTTATACATGATTTTTAAATTAGCTAAATAGCCTAATTTGATATTTTAATTTATTTTTGTCTTTACTTTGTTTTTCTGTGGGGGAAGGGGAAAGGGGGAATAGGAAGCAGGTGAGGTCAGGTCCTCAGTGAGGAAGGGTAAAATTCAATTTTCCGTATATATCCTTCACTATTTAGTCAAATTATGATCCAAGGTAGATACTATCATCTGCAGGTTGTCGATTCTAGCTGTTTAATGCAGGATCTTGGATAACGGAGTAATAGATATAAGGGTATAAGATATAATAATATTTAAGATTCTCATATTTAATATAATAATAAAAATTATTTAAAAAAATTATACAATTGGCGTTCTATTAAAGTTGATAAAGTTAGGATGTGAGATCTCATGTTTTGTTGGTGGTATGAAATGCTTGTAAAATGGAGGCATCCTATGTCTCTAGCTATCTAGGATGCATGTGTACCAAACACAAGCGTCTAACTCATGAATCAAAGATACCTAGGTATTTTAAATGCTTGGATGAAGATGACAGTGTACCTAATGCTGCGATAGTGTTTAAAGCCAAATGGTATTATGGTCATTCACCTCTCCAGCTTGTGGTTTAAGATTGCAGAGCAATAATATTTTGGCATGCTTTCCTCAATCTAATAATTTTCTTTTCATTAGTGATAATGATTTAAACCTTTATCAGGAAGTTGGCTTTATCTACACTTTTGTTTCTCTTTCTGGAAAAAGATTTGAGAACAAAACTAAAATTATATGCAATTTGCTCATAAATCATATTCTCACAGCATTTGGTACTCTTTAAGTTTTACGTTGATGAAGTTTTTTTTTTCTTTTCCATAGAAAATCACAATTTTTTTTCGCTTTGTGACAACTACCATGTCAGATCAGTTTTGATGTAATGAATTACGGAGGATTTCTCATTACTCATTAGTGCCTGTGTTTGTGATAATTGCCTTTAAGGCTCGTTTTTCTCTCAGGTTCTACAAGGGGACTATCACATTAAACAGTGAGAAAAATAAACTTTTGATGAAATTCATTTTGATTTATGAATCAATACTGAAGCCATTCATTCCCAGCAGAATGTTAGTTTGCTTGTTTTGCTTTTGACAATGGATGTCGATTTCAATAGCAATATATATTTTGACAGCATATTTTTGTTTTGGTGACTTTAGGTCATTTGCTGCCTTGAAAATTGCTATAAAAAATTTGCAGATAATAAATCTTCCGTTGTGTTGTGAAAAATTTGGAGGAGGGATGAAGAACAGAGGTTTAGAGGGAGAAACAGGGGAGGAGAGGAACAAAATGCTTTCTTTTCATTCATACCCTTACACTCAAAAGACCATCACCATATAATGGTAATACATTCGTAATTCACGAACTATTACATACCTAATAGACTGGTCAACAGGAGAATACATGAACAAGTCTTAACAACTACCACCTAGCTAACCATAGGGCTGTCAACATAAACAACCGAAACAGGGTGCCACGGTAGCAATAGGTGTAACCACATCACGTTGCTTTGCTTCCATGCTCATTACATAAAACTTCAATCTTTTGATGTTTCAGGGAAATCCGTCATTTTTGCATGATAAAATGTCTACTGTTCCACCCACAGCACCACCAGCTGCAGAGGATCTAGAGTTGGCCATTGCTACCAATGCATCCACTCAGCCTGCCATGCAGGATAGGCCACCTCTAGTTGATGCCCAACCAAACTGTGAAGCAAATTCTTGTAGTGGTGGAGTGAATAAAAGTAGGCATGGATCACTGGGTGCACCAAATCCAAATACCAGTGGTAGTGAGTCCGTACAAGATGATGGCCCACGTGGCAATTCAAGTCAGCATGTCCAGACCCATGACAATATTGACCCAACTGCTAGTAGTAGTCTGAATTTGATTCCAACAGCTTCTCCAATTGCAGATGAGACTCCAGTAGATGGTCCCATTCATTATCCGTCAGTAGATTCAAGCCCAGTTGATATTTCATCTCCAGTTACTGACAAGTTACTGTTACGTGATGCACCCAACAGCTCGACACCTGCAAGGGTTAGAAGCAGAAGAACGTGGAGTGTTAGGAGCTAACTCTCGGTAGAGTGGTTAGCCAATTAATTTGGCGATATGGGCTCTGATTAGCGGAAGAGCATACACACAAATACATGCTCAAATTAGGCTGGTTTCTGTATATAATCATACTCTCAAAATTTTACACTGATTAAAACATTCTTTTGTAATCTTATTGTGAAATTTGTTACGCTTAAACTCAGATTCTTCAAACAAGCGATAACCCTCAAGGAAAGCAAACTTTAATCGTTATTTTAATTTGCTAACTTTAAGTTTTTAACTGGATTGATTGAACAAATATTGTGTGACATGTGCTTGATTTTATGTGCAACCTAAGAAGAAATGCTGTTAATTGGCGTTGCTAATTAATTATTCTAACTAGCTGGAGTTGATGCTGCATGTTTTTGGTTTTATATTCTGTTGAAGGAAATGAACAACAACTTGCCACCGGAGGTTTCTGCGGCGAAAGCATGAAAAGTTGAAAACCATTGATGCTCAAGCTGAAGATTTTATAAAAGAAAATACAGAATCTGAAACATCTTCCTTACCATCAAGTGTAGAGTCTGGCCAACAAAATACAACTGATATACCTGCCTCAGATGCTGATTCTTCTAAATCGCAAGAATACAAACTGAAAGAAAATGTAGATGCTGTAGGAGTAAACCCGTCTCAAGATGGAGGAAATGTTCATCAAGAAAGTAATACATCATCTGTATCTAGTACAGGAGCAGCAAATAGCTCAGAAAATGGTTCATGATCACCAAACTCTTCAAGACCTAGGAGAGAAGGAGAAACAGAAGTCATCGAATTAACAATTTGAACCCAGTGTTTGCGTGACACTTACAGTATGGCCCAGTGGTAGTAAAATTTTCAAACGAGTTAGATTCAGCTACTTGTTGATCCAACAAATTCGTCCTTTCTAACCTGCAGTTACTGGATGAACTACGAAGTATTTTGGAACCATGATAATGTCAGGGTCTCTTGATGTAAATATATGTTGGAATATTTTCTAGTTTATAATGAGCATCGAGTATCATTTAATTTAAGTCATCATATATTCTTGCTTTCAATTATATGATGTCTGCTTATAGATATTATTTACTTAAAAGTAATTGACAAGTGCATTTATCTGAAATACTCAATTACAAAACTTGTTCATTAATTAGCCCTCTTCAACTACAATGGCATCTATGTAGGATAAAGAATTACAGATTGAATTTATGCTGCAATCCCCTTAACAAAAATAAAATAACGTTGGTTAGAAATTCGATTTATTAGCTTAATTTATTCGTCAACAGATCAGTTGAATTCATTAGTAAGTGCAAGTATACACCCCATTTTGTTTTTTTTTTTAATTACTTACGAATACAAATATTTTATATAAAAAAAATTATATCCTTTAATTTTAACCTTTTTCAGAGGACATATATGTTCAATTATTAGTATTTATTAATATATATATATATCTCGTTATTTCTTGCAAATTGAAAAGGTGATTATCTTTTTCAATTATCATCAAACAAGGCGCAAAATTTTTTAGTCATATAATATATATATATATATTTGAAAATTTTGGTGTCTTAATTTGACAATAACCATCTGATCTCTATTAAAAAAGAAGAAGCATACATCCTATTTTAAAAAAATAAAATTTATATAAATAAAAAATTAATATATACATTAATTCATTTCAAATAATTTATTTATTTTTTGGACAAAAACCAGTAATATTACAATTGTGAAGACAAATACAGTGACTATACAAATCTGATAGAAACAATTGAAAAATCATACCAACGTTCACTTAAGTCACACTATTTATTTATTTTTATTACATTGAGTAAATTACCTTTTTTTTTATCTTCTCATCCTCAAAGTGACTGAATAATAACTATATTGCAACAACAATTTTTTACAATTTAAATTATATATATATACACACACACACATGCAACCACTAAAATTAATCTTAAATTAATTTTTTATTTTTTAAAATATTATATTTTGAATTAGTATTTCATGCAATTTATTTTTTTATATTTCAAATGATATTATAATAGTTTTATAATAATATAAAAAAATTTATACCATGCTATTAATTTTAAAATAATAATTTTAGAAATATTTATCAAAGTGTATAAGTAAAATAATATTATTGTATATATATATATATATATATATATATATATACACAATATATTCAAGAAATTTTCCTATTGTAACGTCTATTCTATCATGCAACTTTAAAATCTCAACTTCACATATAAAAAAGAAATTAAAACTTGAGGATAATTAATTTATTTTTAAATAGATTTATTTCCACGTTAAGTCAAATTTGGATAAGTAGTAAATTTCTTGCAAGATTTTAAACTAGCATTGCATGAACATATAACACAAAAAGATATTATGCTCTTTTCACAAAAATTAAATCTCACCAAATTTATAAAAAAAATTTTAGTCAATATTTATTATGTAAAAAAACCTTTTGTGAATTAATTTTTGTGAGAGTGTATTTGAATTATTTTTTGTTATTAACCCATATAAATAAAAAATATTCATGAATTTCATATTAAAAATACTTAAATAAAAATATAGTTTGTTTATCATTCTATATTAAAATACATATATTTAAGAAAATATTTTAAAGACTTAGGACCTGTTCAGATATTTTTTTTAAAAAAAATGACTTTTATAGAATGAGAAATTAATTATGAAAAAAAATATATTTTAATAAAATGAGAAGTTGTTTTGCGTTCAGATGCAGTAAATGAGAATGACTTTTACATCAGAAAAGGTGTTTGGTTATAAAATTGTAAAATAACTTTTGGTTGATAAAATTACTGAAAAAGGTATGCACAAGAAATTTTTAATTTTTAATATATTAAAATTATATATTTAATTTAAAAATAAGAAAATAAATATATACATAATTAAAAATAATAACTTTTAAATAAAATAATAATTATGTAAAAATAATCATAATAAAAATAAGGTGTGGTGGATTTGCATCTAATTTAGTTGATATTTGAATGAGTTGCAGTTAAATTGTAGTCATTGATTTATTTTTAAATAATTATAATATATAATTTTTTTATTATATATAATTTAAATAAAATAAGTCGTAATCATTTAAAAGTGAATGGATGACTACGATTCATTTTATTTTAATTACATATAATAAAAAAAATTATATATTTTGTTCATTTAAAAATTAAATAAATTACAACGATTTAACTGCATTCCTTTTAGTTAAGTGTCAACTAGATGTGATTTTCATCATTCAAATCTAAATTTGAATCTCATCAAATTATTTGTCAATTGGATGTGGTACGGTTACGTGAATCATGATTGTTCATTTATTTTTAAATAGTTATAATTTATTTTTTTATTACATATAACTAATTTTTTTATTACATATAATAAAAGAATTTATGTATCATAATTATTTAAAAATAAATAATCCGTTTAAACCCATTCAATTGCTTGACAATGGATGGGATCCGGATCTCCAAATCCGGGCTATGTATCAATTTTTAATTTTCTTGGTTTTCTTCTTTTCTTTTCAGTATCTTTCCTATTAGACATTTTCAAGTTTGAATTTTTCTGGAATTTTTTCCCTGGTTGAACACAAAGTCTGTTTTGCTTTCCCTGGAACGAGAATCCCAGTTCACAATTCCTGCAAAATCTGCAAAAATCCACTTTGCGTTTGACTTAATATTTATTTCATGGGTGATGGGATATGGGCCATGGGCCATCCAAGGGCGCGCATCGGGTACTCAGGGATGGAAAGTTGGAAACACCGAAGAAATCAAAGCCCTTCATAGAAAAGGCGCAGGCCTAGAGGTAAACACACAGTGGTGAAATTCCCAGAAGAAAGTTATTTTATTGTGAAAGCAATTGAGGGAAGACACCCTTGATTTTTGCTTGTATAAATCCTGCTGCCTTTTTTTCGATTGGATTTTCTTGTTGATTGTGATGACTTTTTGATTTCGCTGCAGTGGAAGAACGCATATGGGCAGACACCCTTGATTTTTGCTTGTATGAATCCTGAGCTTTATGATGTTGCCAAAACTCTGATAGAACTCGGTGCCAATATCAATGCATACCGTCCAGGTATCGGTCTCTTTTCGGTTAAAGTTTTTTATTTTCATCAGTACTTTGTTTACTGGGCAACTATCTTGTTTACTGGGCAACTATCTGACTGCTATGAATGTAATTAAATGATTATTTGTGGTAAATAGCCCATGGACAAATTCTAGTAGTAGCCCTCAAAATTTTTGGGGCAGAACAGATGAATTTTAAGTGTGGGAGCATTTAGTTGCCTCGTTTTAGTTGTTTACAAAGCCTGTAGATTTCTTAGTTCAGCTGGTTCTTGGCTTAAATTAAGTGAAGTTCTTATGTAATTTGCTATAGCGCCTTTAGTTTTCCAACAAGTATTCTAATGTAACATGCACGCCATGCACGCACTTGGTCCATGTTTTCTTTTTGCACTATTTATTTGTTTTTTTTTTTTTTTTTTTTTTACTATTGTTTAGGTCGTCTTGCTTTTCATCGACGTTTGGTCACATGTCTCTATATCAGCAAAGACTTGACTATTTCCACCAAATTGAATTTTTCGAACTGCATATATTGTTTAATTTCCAATTGCCAGTACAATTATATGGGTTCCACTGTTGAACTTTTCAGCCAATCCATTGATCTTGAATGATGATTGCCAAACTGCTCTTGACGTAGCCAGGGCCAAAGGGCACAGCAATGTTGTCCGAGCAATTTGAGGTATAATTAGACTGTGTAATGTACATGCTATATGAAGCTGAATAGGCTGAGTGCTTTCTCTTTTATTCTCTTTATCATGATACCAAAAGCATCAAAATTCTTCTAATGTTAATTGTTTTGCAGAGTCATCTTTGCTTGTTCTCTGGTTGGCTGCGGGAATTTCATGGACTTGGTTCCTAGAAGTAGAAGCTCGTCAGTTAATATCTAACAAAGTATTGGGTACCAAGTGATATTTTTTTGCACCATCTTCTTTCACTTGTTTTTGCTGCTTTTAGGGTTGTCCTCTATATTGCTAGATGGTTGGCTTGCATTCACTCAACTTGCAAATGAATATTTTTGTTTTAGGTACAGACTCTTAGTACAAAATCTTTATGATGATGCCAATTATTAATTATTTTCTTGCAGTTGGGTGGTTGTTTTACCAGTTGGCTCCCGTAATTTTACCAGCCCTCACAAGCTGGAGCTTGCCAAATATTCTAGTTTGCAGGTATTCCAGCCATCCAGGGTCCATACATCATTCTTTTGTAGATAGATAAAGAGAGAAAGTGAAAGCTTCATTTTAAAGTCAATGGATTCTATAATATATGTCTCTACTTTCACAGATAA
Source organism: Ceratonia siliqua (assembly GCA_034509205.1). Lineage (NCBI taxonomy): Eukaryota > Viridiplantae > Streptophyta > Magnoliopsida > Fabales > Fabaceae > Ceratonia > Ceratonia siliqua. The sequence continues at coordinate 17,423 of JASKGM010028944.1, read as the reverse complement.
TAAGTTTTTAATTTAAAAGGAAGATGTCTGAACTCTTGTTTGTTTTCTCAGTTTGCTTTTGTACAATGTAGACAAAACATATTATGATAGGGACATTGAGATGCAAATTGATGTATTTAGCTTATATCTGATTGCAATTAAAACTAACACAGAAATTCTTGATTTGGGCTTTGTTTTGTATCTTCTTGCCTAATAATCACCCAGTATTTTTATTTTTAATGCAACATTATTGAAGGAGCAGGATGCACAACCACGTACAGTTATTGTTCTGTGGAAGGCAAATTTAGAAGAACCAAAGCTACACCAGTCTGATCTTCAGTGACTATTGTTGATAACACTGCTAGTAATCTCCTATACTGAGTTCTTAATCTCTTCCTGTCTGTACGTCTTCATTTTCCTGGTTTGGTGCCACCCATCCCCTATCATGAACACTTTTTGGTATTTGTATTTGATTTTAATATCATGCATGGTCACAAGAGGTAGGAAGTAGAGGCAATATGTTTTCACCTCCTATGAGGATGGTGTAGTCTCAAACAAAATCTTACACATAATAATGGTCGACTTGCACAAAATGTTTAATATAAGGTTCTTGGCTGATTTAGAGATGTAAATTAGGGTCCTTCCATATGCAATGTGGAATATTACATTCCACTCTCACCATTTCAAGCCTAGTTTACATAAGGAAAAACTCCCTTCTTGCCAGGCTTAGAAGTTAGAAACAAAAGTATATATTATTATTTCTTTACCATGTTGAATATGTCAGCTTCTTTCCAGAAACACGCATTAAATTTGCACCTGCAAGTGATAATTACAAGCAACAACTTAAGTGGTTTTCTGATGCATGCAAAGAGTGCACCAAGATCTTTTACTTTACAGAAAATGTATGTAACTGTGGATGCAAGTAATGTGTGGTCATATTTGATAATAAAATACATATTAATATCTTTATGATTTACCATATTGTAGATAAAAGACACTTATTTGAGATATATAGTTAAATACTATAAAAGAATAAAAAGGATCCTTGATATTGAGATAAATAGATAAATTTTACTTTTATCAAAAGGTCAAGTGGTTTAATTGTTAGTAATGATTGAATTAGTTATATATTTGTGTATAATGGTAGAAATCTTTTTTAATAACTTGGGATTGAAATCATAATATTTAATTATATGTACATTTCATGACTTTTTGTCTTGATTACAAAAACAAGAATTTGAAAAAGTTATTTAAAGGGGAATTTGCACTAAATTTGTGCGGTTCCCTCAACAAGATTAATTATAACTAGTTAATGTAATTATTATCTATAGAAATAAAACAACTCTGTTGCACTTAATGCAGCTTGTAAAATTGATACAATTGTTTTGTTGGTTACAATAGAGGACTACAATTAATGAGGCTGCTTTAGAAGAAGAGATGACCAATTTACAATTACAGGAGATCATGTCATTGGCATTACAAATTAATTGGTATATATGTAAATTTGGTGCCTGTACGCCTTTTGAATATGATTCTCTTCAAGTATTGTCTTCACTGCTCGATCCGAATTGACCCATATTAGTCGGTTAGATGCTCATGCTCCAAGCTGATCTGAATTGACCCATTTAAGTTGGTTAGATGCTCATGCTCCAACCTGAAAACGCCAACAAACCTAACCAACTTTTCAATCATCTACATTAATTACATGTTTTATAGCCCTTGAGTAAATGTGGGAGAAATCACCTGTAGAAATTCCATTGCCCTCTTCGAATAACCTCCAATGAGGCGAGCAAAAAGTCTAACCATCTCGATTTAATAGGTCCGACATCGAGATGCATAAAAGTCACCACCCAAGTGACTCTTAAAACAACATTGAAGGCCTGCAATCCGATATCCTTTTATGATTATAAAGGAAAAACCTATATATAATTGTTATAATTTTGAGAATTCGACTCAGACACTCAAAAAATTGAAAAATTATATAAAATTACATACACCTTAAAAAAAAAGATTTGTTAACACTTGTGTAACAAAATAAGAGAGAGAAAACAAGAGAGAATGAGATTACTGACTTGTGTTTAGTCAAATTCTGTGTTTATTTATAATAAAATATT
>JASKGM010028944.1:0-11143 GCA_034509205.1 Ceratonia siliqua | reverse complement strand
CACAATCTTCGGCAACCTAGAAAATGGCTAGCGGTATCCTCTAAACAGTCACATTCTTCAAAAAACGCACACCTAGCCTGTAGATCTCCAAAAATCGCACACCTAGCACGTCATTCCGGTCATAGATCACGAGCCCAACAACCCTCGTCCACGGTCGTCGTCACTTGTGAGGTCTGATGTTCTGGCAATGTGGTGTATCCACCGGTGAGCATCGCATAGCCACCACAAGTCCAGAACGCTAGCCACACCAGCATAAAACTCTCAAAGCAGCATCCCTAACTCACCCAGCACATTGCCGTGGTTGGAGGGACCATGCCGGTGACAACGGCGTCAATATGAAAGCTACCGGTAGTCAGAGAAGGTCACTAGTCAGAATGGATGAAGGGATGGAAAGGAATCTGGGAAATTAGGGTTTTAGAAAATTTAGAGAAATTAGGGTTGTAGGGATTTAGAAAAATTTAGGAAAATTGAAAAACGTGCTTTGATACCATGTAACAGAATAAGAGAGAATGAGATTACTTACTTATGTCTAGTCAAGTTCCTGTGTGCCTATTTATAATAAAATATTAGGTTATACTATATTGTAGGCCCAAGCCCACTGGGGCAACACTCAACTAGGGAAACACATAATACCTCATAACATAGGGAAACACATAATAACTCATAACAAATTGTATAATATATAATATGATATTTTAAATTACACATATTTAAAATTTTTTTTATTACTGTGCTTGTGTCAATGATTATAACTATGCCATGTTTATGTTTCTTAGGACAGAGATGGAAAGAGAAATTACCATAGAAATGTAGTATACGCTTTTGTACTTTAGAGTTAGAGCATCCCTGAGCCATGGGTTTCTGGAGTTGCGGTTTAGGAATCCCCAATCCTTGACAAAATCCCAGTATAGTAGGTAAAGTACGGTTGCCATAGAAAAGCTCAAGGCAATAGTAAACCGTAGATGGTTATCTTGCCTGTCATAAGCTATTCTAGCCCAGACAGTCAGGATGGCACAAACATACTTTCCCATGTTGGCTAAATGGGTTCCATCACGGTCTTGAAACACTTTTCTTGCACACTTGAAATAACATTCAAATTAACATAGTGTGTTAGTTAGTTTGATAATAATGTAATGTAATGGAATTACATTATTAAAAAAAATTCAATTAGCATGTCTAGCTACAAGTAAATTATTGTTTGGTGCCTCTAGATATTTGAATTTCATAATGGTTTGTTAATTCTATGATTTCACTTTCCTCCCTGATGCTATTATGAAGCCTTGTTCTAGAATAATTTGAGACACAAAAAGAAAGTAAATCTTATAATTAAAGCACCATTCTAAAATACAATGTCTCTAAAGGAGGTTGCAAAGTCAAAATGAAATCTAGAATATTGTAAGTGAGCAGCATATATCCAAGGGTTACCTGCATGGCACGCCAATAATATGGCATGAATGAGATGATGTAAGTGAATTGTATATAGTGCCTTCCATAATAGCAGGTCTGAGGGTGGTGTGTTTTGAAAATTCTAGCAAAGAAGTTGCAACCTATGGTTTCCAAATTCCTTAGCAATAGAATCTGTAAATACTGTTGATGATCAGGATTCATGATGAAAAAAAAAGGACAAGAGTACGTAGAATAATTAAAAATATGATAATCACCTGACTAGTTAGTTGGTCACCCATAAAAGAATCTACTAAAAGAACCTGCAGATCAATGGTATATATTTTGAATCAAAATATATAATGTGTACGTGTGTGTGTATATATATATATATATATAAAGGTGTTCAATTAATGGAATTAATGTGGCAAGTTTATTACCTTGTAAAATGGAGAGCATATTATGTTACGAAGAACACAAATGAAGTAATGACGGGTTGGGCGATAAAAGATGTCAAGTGGGCAAAAGAGCAAGATTATGAAAATCTGAAAAAGATAATTTCATAATCAGCTCAGAACTGAAGTTTAACCAGAGATGCTCACGAGCTAAGTCGGATCAATGACACATATTGGCCCAGTTCAATAGGCTTAAGTCCAGCTTAACATTTGGGTTAACGAGTCTAAATTTAATTTCAATATTGGACTTACAACTTTAAGACAAAGTTGGACTTGGTTTAGGTTTGGCCTCTATAGAAGAGTTATCTATCAGAATAATACTCTTATCGATCTATTAACAACAAGTAGATTGACGCCAGGGGAATTATAATGTGTCAGGAGAAGTTGGTACAAGAAGCAGTGGATACAATTCTTGAAAATGGAATCTGCGGACAACCAATGAGGGACGGTCTTAATAAAGTTTACAAGTCATTTTCATATGTCATTGAGGGTAAAGAGGGAAGATTTCGCGAGACTTTGCTTGCCATAAATATGTATAAGATTAACTATTGATTTTTTTGAAACTTGAATGTGATAGAGATGCTAATAAAACAAGGTAATGGTGAATATTTTTACAAACCAGAAGGAGAATTCCAGGAATTATATCATCAACTTGGATGGGAGAAAAGGCAGCTCTCAGAAAGAGGTGTATGACCATTGTCCCAACCACAGCAGTCATCAAAGTGAAAGATATAATGAAGGTATCCCTATGCTTGAGGGCTGTGGTTGGAGAGAATTCAAATATAGAATTGGAGTCGATTGTTGTCCTCCTCCACATGAACAGGTTGCATCCATACATGCACAAGTGCAAGCTTAACAATGCAAAAACACTGCACAAAATCATTCTAACTTTTAGTCTTTGTCTTAGATTCTTCACGGACACAATTTCATTAGACATTGTTTTAAAATATAATATCTTTATAAACATCTCAATATAATTAACTAAAACATTTTGTCCATAGAATATGAAATAAGTTGAATTAGGAAAATGTGAAGTAGGACCTGAAAACAGGGTAGACAATCTCCATAAAAGCAGGCTGTGGAGTAGGGGAGACTTTACCGTACAAATAGGCCATGATTGCGTAGACAAAGCGAGGATACAAAACGCACTGTAAACACAGTAACATAACTTAACAAACAAACTTCAAATTCAATGAAATTGATTTTATTTATAAGAAAATAAAAAGATTAAAATTTGACCCATTAGCTTGGTGGGTCCAAGGAGAAACCATATCAGATATTAAATTAGAAATTAAAGTGATGCTGGTATGGTATGATTAGGCAGAAGAAACAGTGGTGTCAACATCGTATTTTGTCTAGTATTTTTTTAATTTAAAAAATATTTTTACAAAAATACAAAAAAATTAAGGAAATATAAAATGAAACAAAAAATAAGTTAATTAAAAAGAATGCAAAAGAAATACAAAACAAAAGAAAAATATATCTTGGCCCAATTCCCCCCTTTCTTTTTATCTTTTGGCTCAACAACACCTTTAAAACCGGTTCAATCCTCCCTTTGCTTTCAGCCCAATTCCTTCGTAATGTTTTATATATATACATATAATAATAATAATAATAATAATAATAATATTAATAAATAAGTAAGTATTCGAGAAAAGAAAGCATAAGCACTTTCTCTCTCACCACTTTGTTCAGCCGAGAAGCTTCGCAAGAAGAAAAAGTTTCACCCAGCCTTCGATCGTCTCTTTCACCACCCGTAGGCATCCTTTTGTTTTTCTGTTCATTTGATTCGAGCTTTTCATTCAGATCGCCATTTTGATGCACAAAATTTCACTGCAATTTAGTAATCCCACTGAGTTCCTCTTTTAGATCTCTTTCCAATTGTTGATTTCTTTCCCTTTTCGGCTAGCAGCAACGTTTTAGGTTACAAATTCCAGCCTCAGATGCTGATTTAAGTGTTTTCTATTAGGAATTTATTCTCTGCAATCCCTAACGGTCTATTTCCTATTTTTCTTATGTCATTGATTCCCAGCAGAGAGGCATTTTGCATGCGTCTTATCTTGAAAATTTAAGAAAAAGCTAGGGATTTAGCTTCTTGAATCAGCAATTTTCTGAGTATGTGTTCATTTGCAGAAATCCTTTCTAGAAAAGTGGAATTTGGCTAACTTGGGAAAGAGAAGGACCTTGGTACCTCATTTTATCCAAGTTGTTGGGTTAATACTGTGTACTAAGAGTGAGTGGGAACTTCTACCTTTTCCTAGTTAATTATAAGTATATAGATATGCTTTATACTTGTTTTACAATTTTATATAAATTATTCTTTTATTGTTAAAAATATGATTTTATGAGAAAATGTTCATGCAAGCTGATTTTAGAATTATCAGGAAAGGACAATAGATATATTGTTTCAATAAGGTGAGTTGAAGCTTACTACCTTTCACTACATATATGGAATCATATGAATGTGTTTTATAATTATTGTGAGCTATATCTCCTAATGAACAAATATTAGTATTTGAAACTATGATGGATTCCCTGGTACTTCCATAGAATAACCCTAGGTGCACCTAACATTGGTTTGTCGATGGACTATTTGGTGGGAGGCATAAGGTAGGCCATTGGGATGGGTATATGGTTAACTTTTATCTATCTGTGCGATTACTTCGGATGCATGTGATATGTTATATAAGAGAGTTGCCTATGAAAAGAACTACCGGATCCATCTCCTTGTTGTACTTAAATTCTGAGTTTTTATAAATTTCATGTTTCTTTTATTTGAAATGATTATGTCTTTATAAGTTTAAAGTATTTTATCATACCATTTTGGATTATGTTTTTGTGAAAAAATATATGTATTAAGTTTATGATGTGGCCGATCGATAATAATCAAATTTTCTAAGCAAATTACTTATTTTATTTCTCCTTTAAAAATTTAATATGTAATGTATGGTTTTTGTGTAATTTTAGGTAGAGGTTTTCGACTCACTAAATCTTTGCTACTCACCCTTTTTCCTTTATTTTTTTTCAAGCCAAGTCGCAAGTGTTTCGCCTTCAGCAATTCCAATTCCAACTAAGCCTGCTGACTAGGATTGGTAGGCATTCTTGACAAATGGTGGAGTGTTTTGAGAAGGAATGTTGGACAGGTTGGTTAGGAATTTGCATAGGTTGTGTTTTAATAACTGTGTTATGCGTAATTTTGCATATTTGGCTGGTTAATTGTATTGTCTTTTATTGTTTAAAGTCATTGAGGCTATGACTGGTTGAATGGTATTTTGTTCACCCATTTTGGTTGTGAGGCGTACCCCTTGGATGTCCATGTTTCAAGAGAAACTCTGCCTCAATTTTCGTAAAATTAAAAGAGTTAATTCCCTCCTATGGGTTATGATTTTTGGTGTGTTCAAGACATGACATCATTTTCATTTTAAATAGAGTCATGTATATTCAAGTCTATATATGAACATAAGGTAGGTTGGTAGGTTGTTATGTGGCTCCCTACGTCATTCACGTGCCCAAATTTAGGGAGTGACAAAGTTTATATCAAAACATGGTCTAAGTCTGTGGTAGGGCTCTCCAACATGTTCAGTTTTGGGAAACCATAAACCTAATTGGTGATAGGTGTGCTCGGGAGCACAAATCACGAATAGAGATTATGGAATTCCCATTTCTTGCCACTTCACTAAATTTTTTAACCAATTAAATCTCAAATTAAAACTTGCTTTCCTTATGTGAAAAATCTTTGACATCATTGTAGGTAATGCCTCCTAGAAGGAGAACTCATACTGAACCTTTTGATCAAGCCTCCTTTAAGCCAAAGGCATCGTCTCAAGGCCAAGACAGGCCCATAACTCATTGCTATGATGATATTGAAAGCAATGCTCCTGATACTACCCCTCAGCCTGAGACTTTAACCCCTCAATGAGCTTAGGACCTTCAACAAACCTTAGGGGCTTTAGTTGGAGTAATGAATTAGATTACAGCAACCATTACTCCAACTCCCCCAGCAACTATTCCAACTACCCCAGCTCTTCCAGAAACTACCCAACTACTCTAACCCCCTCTATTTCTACTAACCGAGTGGTGTACCTCCCTTATTTGTAACATCGGTTCCATCTCCTAGTCAAAATACTTCTAGAGGTTCAAGCAGGGGAATTTTAGGTTAAGATCGTGGTTCTGGATCCAGAGCTTAGGCCTGAGTTTTTTCTCTGACTAAGCAGGATGTTATGGCTTTCAATGCAGTTGTTTTAGGTACTTTGGTAGTTGAGTCTCTCTCTGCATATATATTGTTTGACCCTAGGGCAACTCACTCATTTATATATGAATATTTTGCATCCCGGTTGAAGAAGCTCGCTACTTTGTTGATTTCTCCATTAATAGTCTCAACTCCCTTAAAGGAGACTCTGATTGCAGTTGAGGTAGTAAAATATTGTGTAATTAATGTATGCGGTGTCCAGTTGTTTATGGACCTTGTTGTCTTGAATATGTGTGGGTTTGATGTCATTTTGGGAATTGGCTGACTCTCAGGCCACATACCTGGGTGGATTGTTTTGGGAAGACAGTCAAATTTATATTACATGATAGATAATAAGTGGTGGTACAAAGGGGTGTGGAGTTTACTTGGCTTATATATGACATTGAGGGTGCAAGGTAAAAATTAAAAAAAGCTCCTGTAGTAAATGAATTTCCATATGTATTCCCAGAAGACTTATTGGGATTTTTACCAGAAAGGGAAATCGAATTTTGCATTGATATTCGTCCAGAGACAACTCCGATTTCACTCCCTGCATATAGGATGGCTCTAGCGGAGCTTAAAGAATTAAAAGTGCAATTGCAACAATTGGTAGATAAGGCGTGCATATGCCTAAATACCTCTCCATGGGGGGAACCGGTGTTATTCGTGAAAAAGAATTATGGATCTCTAAGGTTAAGTATCGATTACCATAAGTTGAATAAGGTGACTATGAAGAATAAATACCATTTGCCTCGAATAGATGATTTATTTAATCAACTTCAAGGGGTTCAATGTTTTTCTAAAATTGATCTGCATTCAGGGTATTTCCAGCTCCGAATATGGAAGGAAGATATTCCTAAGACTTCTTTTAGAACCAAATATGGTCATTATGAATTTTTGGTTGTCTTTTGGGCCAACTAATGCCCCTGCAGCCTTCATGGATATCATGAACAGGGTATTTCAATTGTTCTGGATCAGTTTGTCATTGTATTTATTGATGACATATTAGTGTATTCTAATAGTAAGGAAGAACATGCACAACATCTGAGAATAGTGTTGTAGACCTTAAAGGATCATAGGTTGAATGCTAAGTTTTCAAAATGTGAATTTTGGCCTTCCCATGTTGCTTTTCTAGGGCACGTGGTTTCTAAGGAAGGTATTCAGTTTGATTCCAAGAAGGTGGAAGCAGTTAAAAACTGGCCCCGGTCGTCCTCGGTAACGGAGATTCATAGCTTTTTGGGTTATTTGACAAAGTTAACACAAAAGAATGTAAAAGTTGAGTGGTCAGTTGATTGTGAAGATAGTTTTCAGAAGCTCAAGGAGTGTTTGACTACTGCTCTTGTTTTAGCTATATTGAAAAGTGGCTGTGGATACATGATTTATTGTGATGTATATCTGATTAGCTTGGGTTGTGTTTTGATGCAAAAGGGCAAGGTAATAGCCTATGCATCAAGACAACTCAAGAAAGATGAGCAAAAGTATCCTACCCATGACATTGAGATGGCTGCAGTAGTTTTTGCTTTAAAGATTTGGCGACTTTATCTTTATGGAGAAATATGCGAAATTTATATGGATAATAAGAGTTTGAAGTATATTTTTGAATAGAAGGACATGAACTTGAGACAACGCCGATGGATGGAACTAATTAAGGATTATGATTGCTCCATTCTTTATCATCCACGCAAAGCAAATGTGGTGGCAGATGTGCTCAGTAGGAAGTCTGTGGTAGTTTGCCTCACATTGATGTAAATCGTAGATCCTTGATCCATGAACTTCAAGGATTAGAAACTAGTGGCATGGAGTTACAGATAGTTGAGTGAGGTGTGCTAATGGCTAGTGTACAAATCCAATCCCCCTGATAGAGTGGATTAAAGATGCCCAAACATGTGATCCTGATAGAGACAAATTAGTGAGAAGAATTAAGTCAGGGGTTAATACAAACCATGCAATCGATTGTTATGAGTCATATTCTATCAGGGTTGATTATGGGTACCTAGAGTGGATGAGTTAAGGAAGCGAGTAATGCAGTATGCCTATTCATCTTCCTATACCATGCATTCGGGAAGTAATAAGATGTATTATGATTTGAAGGATCATTATTGGTGGGATGGTATTAAGAAAGATATAGCTTATCATGTTTCTCGCTGTCTAACTTGTCAATAGGTTAAAGCAAAGCATCAAAGACCGGTAGGCATTCCTAACAAATGGTGGTGTGTTTTGAGAATGTTGGACATGTTGGTTAGGAATTTGTGTAGGTTGTGTTGTAATAATTGTGTTATGTGTAGTTTTGCATACTTGGTTGGTTAATTATGTTGTCTTTTAGTGTTTAAAGCCACTGAGGCTATGATTGGTTGAATGGTGATTTGTTCACCCATTTTGGTTGTGGGGTGTAGATATCTTAGAGGAAGCTCTGCCCAAATTTTTGTAAAAGTGAAGGGGTTAATTTCCTCGTATGGGTTATGATTTTTGGTGTGTTTGAGACAATGTATCATTTTCATTTTAAATAGAGTCATGTTTCTTTGAGTCTATATATAAACAAAAGGTAGGCTGATAGTTGCCATGTGACTCTCTACACCGATCTCGTACCCGGATTTGGGGTATCACACCCTTAAGCTCTCATCCCATAACCCGGTCCATCCCAAGCAGCTCATTACACCCTGGTGTAACCTAACCATTTCTCGCCCACTTCCCATTCCATTGTTGTTAGTCGCCCCTTCTATCTCAAACATTCTCTCCTTTCCTAATCTACACCTCACACTCCCTTCTTTAATGTTGTTACAACAGTTTTGACCTACCTCCACTCACCCTTTCTCATGCGTGGTTCTCCATTTCATGCATGATTTGGATGGCTCCCTCACGCTCGATGCATCTTGGCCTTCAATTTTGGGCTCTGTTCATCTATAAAAAGAGGGGAGATGGCTAATATGAGGGAGCTTTGCGGAAGAAAGACTTTCTTTGGATAGCAAAAATGCCACTATCGTTCTGAAGCTTGGAATTCGAGTGAAGAAGAGTGTGGGGCTTAAGAAGTTTATCATTGTAATGCTTCAGGGAGGTAAATAGGGCTGTCAAAACAGGTTTACCCAGCCTGTTTTGTAAAAGGTGGGTTAGCAAAATTCAACCCGCCTACATAGCAGGGCGGGTTAAGGTGGGCTAACCTGCCTCTTTTTATTTGTATTTTTTTTTTACACTTACATATTAGTTTTATAGAATTCTTCCAAATTACTCATCTTATTACATATATTTCATCATGATAATTACATACATAAATTTGATGAATTTGATAAAATAAGTTTAATAATACGTTACATTTAAAAAATAAGTTCTTTATTACTACCATTTTCAATACATAATGAAAGTTAATTTATAAAGTAAACTAATTGTCTTATAAAGATTATAGATATAGATTTAAGTCACTTAGGCTTAGCCATATGAGAATGAGTAAGAATTTAAATGGAGAAAATAAGTGTCTGCTTTGCGGTATTTATGTTTGATCAATATAGAAAAAGTGTTAACTAATAGTAATTCTCTTGGGAGAAAAATAAACAATTAAATCTTTTTTCTTATAAAGGATAATCAAAAACAAAAATTAATATTAAAAAAAAAGTTTTACTCTAATAAAAAATTAATAATATTTTCTAAAAGTGTTTGTAAGAAAATTTTAAAATTTAAATTACTTTTTTATTATAGTTTTTTGAAAAATAAAACTTACAGCATAGGCACGCAGGCTTGAGTTAAGTTTAAATTGTGGCACACAATTTTTTAATGTACCAAAAGGGATAATTTGGGTTTACAGTATATTATAGGAAAACACTAGAAATTTTGTTGGCGAACCACTATAATTAGGTTATGCGATCTCCATATTTTTTGTATTATCTACACACACTACTATTTTTTGTGCTATTACATTTCTTTTAAGGTATTATACTTTATTAGTTAATATTATTTTAATTAATAGTTTATATGAAATAGAAAATAAAAAATTAAGTTTAAAAGAAGTACATAAATAAAATAATGTGCAGCTATAAAATTTATTATATAAAAGTGAGAGTTGTTATAAATATGAAAATTAATATAAGTTAAAAATAAATTTTATTTGGGTGGTTTGGTGGGGTGGGGTAGCTGAAGCATTACCAACTCACCCCATCCCGCCTAAGGGCGGGTTGAGGAGGATTAGCTTGCCTTGACAGCCCTAGAGGTAATTCCTCTCCTTCGTCAACTATTTATACATGTTTTCTATTCTGTCTGAGGAGTTTGTGTTGAGTTATGATCTAGAGGGTCCAAGATTCTTGGTTAAAATCCCATAAACCTAAGCAAAGGGGTATTGCTGGTTCCATATAACCTTGAGTGAAATCTGTTGGGTCAAATCTGTTCGTATCCTTAGCATGTTTCTAATGTGTTTAAATATTGTTTTAATCTGTGAGTTAAATCTAGTTTCAGCCTATGATTCAAAGTATAATTCTAATTCAAGTTTAAATATGCTCTCTGATGCTAATCCAAACTTTATTTTGCCTCTGGTTCAAAGCATGTTTCTGATTTGCGTTTAAATACCATTTTGATATGTTGATTCAAACTAAGTTTTACTTCTGTTTTAAAATGTTTTGATATGTTATTTCAATTTGATTTGCTATTGGTTTGAGTATAATATTCACTTGCATCTCAAATTAGTGGTTTGAACTTAATGCTATTTCTGGTTCAACATTATATTGTTTGGGCTTTTAAGTCTGTTGATGCAAATATGATTGTTTGGTATACTTCTCATGGTCATTTGGAAACAGGGAGTACCCCTTAGCCTCTGAGCTTAGTCTGCTATTATTCCTTGTTGGGTGTTCTTGGTTTATATTTGAGTGTATTTTCTTTTAATTTTCATAGTATTTGAATATTTCTGATGTATTAGCTTTTATTTTGTTTTATCTTTTATTATTAGTTTGTAATTTGTTGCATAATATTATGGATTCGCCTTTTACCCAATTGTAGGCAAAAGTCATCATTTTTGTGTGATTTTTATATTATTTATTTTGTTATTATTTATTTGATTATTACTTTTATTTATTTTTTAGCAAAGTGAGGTACCCAATAC
>JASKGM010028913.1:9986-24070 GCA_034509205.1 Ceratonia siliqua | reverse complement strand
GTAGGGTGTTAGTGAGATATTGCAGTTATTGTCATTTATCCTATGGGTTCTAACAATTTATGCTATATAAAAAGCAATTAAACAAAAACACCTAGATTTGCAGTAAAACAAATTATATATAACAAATAAAGCATGCTTCTACAACATGCTGAAAATAATTAAAAACAACAAAGGGGGACAGGGAAAAAATAATATATCAAAATTATATAAAGCACAAACAACCCATAAAGGGCTTAACTCTCTAACTATCCCTAGTGGAGTTGCCAAACTGTCACAATGTGAAGGCCGGTGAAAAGCCATCATTTTATGACTTTGGGTGCGTAAGGGAAAACGCAGAGAAAAATGAGTCGCCACCAATTAATTAGAAGGATAATTGGGATCATAAAGAAAGAAAGAAAGAAAAACTAGCCCTTGGAAATAGAGGAAGGGTTCGGGAGTCTAACTACGTGTAAGGAAGGTGTTAGGCACCCCACAACGTCCATCCTTAAGGATGGTTACCCTAGATTGTTTGTGCTTTAAAATTTAATGTATTTTAATTACCCTTTTTTATGTTAATGTGATGATAAAAAGATAAAAGATGAAAGGACCATGCCTGCCTTACTAGGTAAATACCTATGTACCCCAAAAGGGATCAAGGTCAACATAGTTCAAGAATATTTTGATAAATTGATTAAGTAAGATGTATGATCTCTTGCCTAGGAAAGTTAGAACATTAGGGGAGGATAAACTTCCACTTAAAGCTTTGAAAAGAAGTTAAGACATTTGGGGAGGACAAACTCCACTAAAAGCCTATGGAAATTAGGACATTAGGGAGGATAACCTCCAATGAAAGCCTATGTAATTGGGACATTATGAAAAAATGAATCTCCACTTAATGCACATGAAAGTTAGGACTTTAGGAAAGATAAACCTCCACTAAAAGCCTATAACACTACAGGAGAACAATTATTCATATAATGTTTGAGAAGGAAATGTTGAAAATGAGAGAGATTTATTATTACTGGTCAAATTCCCATTTCCAAAGATTTTAGGACAAAGCTAGAGTTTCTGAAACATTTAGGACAAAAATGAAATTTCTGAAAGCGTTGGGTCCAAAATGCCATTTCTCAAAATGTGGGGGCCAAAATGAAATTAATAAAACTTTGTGGGGTTAAAATGTAATTTCTAAAAGCGTTAGGGCCAACATGAAAATTTTGAAACATTTGTGGTTGATGACGTGTTAGAGAAAAATGACCCAAAAGAAGCTCACAAAATTATTCCAAATTTTAGCAAGCAAAAATTTAACTTTGATTTTATTTTAAAAAGGTCTCTTATTATTATTATTATTATTTTTCTTTTCTTTTCTTTCTTTTTTGAAAGAAAGACAAGGTGCATTGGGCATTTCATTTTGCATTGATGAAGTTTAAAAGCAACAATCAAATAAAACAAAAACAAAAAATAAAAAATTACAAAATAAACAAGTGAGGAAGGGCTTATGCCTTAGAAGTGGAGAAGGAGAGCACAATAAAAAATTTAATATCATTAACATTACAAACCAAGAGTAATAATAATACATAAAATACAAGAGACAACTCAAGTAAAATAAATATTAAATCAGCCCACAGATCACACAAAAATAAAAAGAGTTCCTTGAGAAAACAAAAGAACTCAGAGGTTAAAGAGGTGCTCAGTGTTTTCAAATGACCTTGAAAAATATAGCTCAAGCCAATATCATGTTCAAATCAAGGATAGAATCCCATAAAATAAATCACATTGAACCCAAACTAATGTTGGACTTTAATCAAAAATAAAAATCATACTTAACTTAATAAACTTTATCAAAAATCATTTAGAATCAAGAGCACCTCTTTAGCCTGTGAATCACTAGAATTTTAACCAAGAACTAAGGACTCCAAAGAACCCACTATTATAACCCTTCAAGATAAAACAAAAAAATAAAAATGTAAACAATAAAGGAAGATGAATAATTTACCTCCTTGAAGTTTTAGAATGAACCTCCCTCTTTTCTTTGCTTCAAGTAGATCTCCCAAGCTCCTTCGAAAAACTCTAAAGTTTTCTCTATTCCCTGAAATCTCATGCTGAACCTCTCTCTTCTTTACCTCCCCCCAGCTCCCTTTTCTACCCAAAAACTAAATTAAAGCCAAATAAAATAAAAATGGGTACATTCAGGGAGAGTGAGTGTGAAGAAAAAAGTGGTGGGAGAAAAATGAGGGAGTGAGTCAGAGAGGGGGCATGGGAGAGAGAAGAAAAAAAAATGTTGGGGAAGGGAACAACAAACAAAATAGTCAAAGAGGGACATGGAGAGAGGGGGAAAAGTTATGGGGAAGGGAACAACAAAACAAAAGATTCAGAGAGGAAGAATGGGAGAAAGGAAAAAGGAATAATGGAGACAAAAAGCAAGGGGACGGCTAAGTGAAGAAAGGAAAGAAAAAAAAAAGAGAAAAATGCTGGATAAAATATGGTGTTTACAGGGGGAGTGTTAAGAATTATTATGTGTTTCCTTATGGTTCTAGGTAGTATGTGTTGCCCTAATGGGCTTGGGTCTTTAATACAATGTGTAACCTAATTTTCATTACAAATAGACATATAGGGTACTTGACGATGGACAAGTCAGTGGTCCCATTCCATTCTCTTTGTTTCTTTACTTTACTACAAACTCAAAGCCCTAGACATGATTATGTGATTGATTTCTTAACAATATTCCCCAACTTTCCTTGCAAAGTTTACCTATGTTCTTTTATGATTTGTGTTTATGATTGTTATCTTGCTTTGTTTAGGTAGCCAACTAAATGAACCTTAATAATTATCTAATGCTGGAATAGGGAATTAGATTCGTAATTGTCTTGATTTCCTATTCATGAGTAGCAATTCATAGTTAATCATTACGATCAAGTTTTAGTTAACTCTGGAGTGGAATATAGCCTAAGTTAAATAATCTAAGCTTGTGAGGTTATTGCTTAGATCAACCTATATTTCTCATCTTAATACTTCCATTAAATTAAATTTAGAGAACATCATTTCTAGGTTGTTTAATGGTTAGAGAGTGAATAAAGAGCACAATCTATATTTAATGACAAACTAAGGAAGGATTGGGGTAGCAAAGCTTGTTGCTATCTACGGTTGGTAGTTTGAATAGGACGTTGGGAATAGTATTGGGATTATAAGCATTATCAATGTCTAGTGGTGGAGAACAAATCCTTAACCAGTTTTTATCATTATTACCTTCAATACTTTACTTTGTTTCTTGCAATTTTAAGTTACTCTTTGGATTTTCCTTTACTTAGTTATTGTTCACAAACCCCCTCATATTAATTTAGTGATCAATTTCCATTAGTTAGAATTCGTGGCCTATAAATTAAATTTAATCCTATGTGAGAATATCCCTTCCTCACAACTATACTTACCACTATACCTGCAAGGATTAATTTGACATCCCTTTAGGTTCATATCAAATTTTGGTGCTATTTCCAGGGATTTCATTATCTAATTGATATTTCTTTTATATTTGATTATTTTGTTATTACATTTCAGGTGTTTATGTTCGAGGAGATCTAGACTTGTGACTTGAAGGATTATAGACTAATTGCAAACTTTCAACCGTAATCGAAGTCAGCAATTCATAGCTTGCCCACCATCATAGGTAGTCTATACCCCACCTCCTAAGCTCAATCTTGCACTTCATATTGCTCTTTCAAAGTGACCCTTCTAAACAAGACATAATAGCTGAAAACAACCTAAGCCCTAGACTTAGATCAGTGGCCACTATGCATTGAGTCCCTTAACCTTCAGGTAGCTTTTGAACTCAAGTCTAGTTTAATCCATCTCCTACCAACCTTTCATGCTTTTGCAGGAGAAGCACCTCAAGGAGTTCCATGTAGTGTGTTCAAGTATGAAACCCACGAGTATTTCAGAGGAACATGTCAAGTTGAGAGCATTTCCTTTCTCTCTAGTGGATTCCGCAATACTATCTAGCTTCTGGGAGCGTGTATACATGGAATGAGATGAAGAGGTTGTTTTTGGAAAAGTACATCCTAGCATCTAAAGCTGCCAGTATTAGGAAGGAAATCTGTGGGATTAGACAATATAATGGGGAGTCCTTATATGAATATTGGGAGAGATTCAAGAGGTTGTGTGCAAGTTGCCTACACTATCAAATTAATGAATAGCTCCTCATCCAATATTTTTTTGAGAGCTTCATGCCTATGGAAAGAAATATGATTGACACTACAAGCGGGGGGTTTTGGTTAATAAAACTCTTCAAGCTACCAGATTTCTCATATCAAACATAGTAGCTAATTCCCAACAGTTTTGCACTAGAAGCAACTTACCACCCAAGAAAGTAAATGAGGCCAATACATCTTCCATTGGATGATAATTGGCTCATCTTACTTCTCTTTTGAGCAAAATGGTTGTAGGGAACACATAGCAATTAAGGGTATGTGGGATTTACTCTACATATGGTTACCCAACTTATATGTGCCTAACTCTTCAAGATAGTAGCCTAGAGCAAGTTAATGCCATGGGTGGCTTCCTGGGTCAACAAAGGAAATATGATCCCTATTCTAATACTTACAATCAATGATGGAAGGATAATTCCAATTTAAGTTATGAGGGGAATCAATAAGTGGCACCTAACCCTATTCTTAACCGACCACTAGGATTTCGACCAAGGATGCCACAACCATATCAAGTCCCACATCCCAACCCACCATCCATTCCCCCAAACTTAGGAACACCTCTTGAAGATCTAGTTTAGTTCCTAGCCACTAAGAAAATACATTTTCAACATAAAACTAAGGCAAGTATTCAGAGTTTGGAAAAGTAAATGGGGCAATTTGCTACAGTTGTGAGCCATTTAAAGGCACAAGGGTTAAGTAAGTTACCCTCCCAAATTGAGATGAACCCAAGGAAGAATGTGAGTACAGTAACTTTAAAAAGTGAAAAGAAGATTGAGGAACTACCTACCAAGAAAAAGAGCCTACCCTATCATCCACCTAGGTAAGCCCCAAACGGGCCACTTCTTCTTATATAACTCCTCCATACTTCCTAACCTAGTTTGTAAAACCCAACAAGGATAAGGGAGAGAAGCAAAGTCGAAAAACTTTTTGCAAGGTAGAGGTAAACATATCTCTCCTAGATGCTATCAAGCAGGTACCCTGATATGCCAAATTTCTTAAAGAATTGTGCACATATAAGTATAAGTTGAAGGGTAATGAAAGAGTAAGTGTAGGGGAGAACTTCTCTGCCATTTTGCAAAAGAAACTCCCACCAAAGTGCAAAGACCCAGGCACCTTCACCATCCCCTGCACCATTAGCAACACCAGATTTTATAAAGCCATGTTAGATTTAGGTGCATATATAAATGTCATGCCATATTTAATTTATGCATCTTTGAATCTTGGTCATTTAGAAGAAACTGGTGTTATTATACAACTCAATGATCGCTCTAAAGTTTATCTGAAAGAAGTTATGGAGAATGTTCTTGTGTAGGTTTATGAGTTGATCTTCCCAGTGGATTTGTATGTGCATGAGATGGAGGATGAGAAGTCCCTCAACCCAACACCAATTTTTTTGGAACAACCGTTCTTGAAGACAGCAAGGACAAAGATTAATGTGGACGTGGCACCCTCACGATGGAGTATGATGATAAGGTGATACGCTTCAACACCTATGAAGTAGTGAGGTATCCAAGTGACTTACACATCCCTTGATGCGTGACAAAGGATGGAGAGCACTAAGCAAACATATGAGATGTTTCCTACTCTCCTTCATTTTATGTTTTCTTGCTTTCTTTTGTGTGTGTGTGTGTGTGTGTTTTTTTTTTTTTTTGTTTAGTTTAGTTTTCATTATTATCTTCTGCACCTAATTTAGTCATTTGGGTTGATAGTCTAATATTGAGGATAATGTAAGGATTAAGTGTGAGGGGAGGATTTAGGATGTATTGCTTTCAATAAACTGTAATAATGGTGACTAAGACTTGTACACTTTCTATTAGTTCTTCACATTTCAAGTAACTACTTTCATGGAGTTATGTTTGATTAGAATTGGGAAGCAGTGAAATTTTTTTTGTTAGTTCTTCGATTATATCATTATTTCATGATTCTCTTTTCAGAATTTCTACTACACTTAGCCTTATACTTAGTTAGCTTAGAAAGTTATATGTGAATGGGGTGAAAAAATTTTACTTTTGCCTCAAGTTTTATATAAATTGCTGCATAATGAAAATAAAAACTAGTCACAGTGATGATTGGAACAAAATAAAATAAAGGTAGGACAATGCTTGATGTTCCAATGTACTTAGTAATTGGGTTCTCACACTAAAAGTGGATATCATTGAAGTTAAACGGTACTTGAATTATGAGCATGCAAAGCATAATAGTTGAATGTAAATTATTGAGTAACTGGGAATTTGTATCAAAAGTATGGGGTTTTCACGTCAAAAGATAATTCCCATCCTAGAACCAGTTACCAATGAAAAACAAAAAAAAATTAATAAAACCAAAAAAAGAACAAGAAAATAGAACATGAGGCAAGAATGTGATTGTTTGCTTGTTTGCATATACCAATCCGAGTTGCAAAGTGTAAGGTATACACACACACACACTTGATTAGATGAATTATAAATGATGCTTTACCCCTTGAACTCCATGAAAATTTTTGAGATGTCTTCTCCACTCTTTAAAAACTAATTTTCATGGAAATCTGTTAAATGTAAGTGTAAGGAATTTAGTTAAAGTGTTCTAAGTCCTTTGTAGTTTTTGTTTTTGTTCCCATTTTTCTCAATGACAAGCATAGGTTAAGTGTGGAGGAACTAGATAAGTGCATAATTTGGTATACTTTTATATTTAATTCTCTCATGTTTAATTGCTTAGTACTTTGAATTTCTTTGGTTTTTATTTGAGTTTTACATTTTGCAGGTGTTTTGGAAGCTAGAAATTAATTAGAGATGAAATGCATGAGATTGGACAAGATTTGGGTAACTTAGGCACAAGTTAAAGAGTATAATGCAGCATATCAAGCCAAAAACCTGAGGCTTGGTTGTACTAGCACCCAAAACATGAAATATAAGCACCAAGTTAGAGGTTAGGGTGCCTCGTCGTCCAAAAGGAGGAATTTTGCACCTGGACACCAGAGCAAGGTGCTACAACACACTGAAAGTTACCATCGCCTAGCTACAGTGGGAGCCGCGGTGCTCATGGGTGGTGCTATGGCACCTACCCCAAACTGTGTTTCTATGGCAGGGCGTTGTAGCTTAGGTCCTTGGGCACTGCAACACCCACCCATGATTTCTCATTAAAATATAACCTCTACATAAAAAAAAAAAAGGTCTTACGCATTAGAAAATAAGAGAAAAACAAGAGAGGATAATGGAAAAAGAGGATAGGAGCTTCAAGGGCTTGATTCAGAGAAGATTATATACGTAGAGATCTTCAAGGAGTTTCACCGTTCATCATTCTCTACTTCCTTCACTTTCTTGGGTTCATGAAGTTATTAGATTTTATTTTGATGAATTTTTTGAACATGCTTGGCTAAATTCCCTTTCGATTGAGGATGAACTCAAAGCCCTATACATGATTATATGATTGATTTCTTAACAATATTCCCCAACTTTCCTTGTAAAAATTTCCCAAGCTCTTCTATGATTCTTGTTTATGATTGTTATCTTGATTTGTTTGGGTGGCCAACTAAATGAAACTTGATAATTATCTAATGCTGGAATAAGTAATTGGAACCATAATTGTCTTGTTTTCCTATTCATGAGTAGTAATTCATAGTTAATCATTACGGTCAAGTTTTCGTAATTGTAGAGTGGAACGTAGCCTAAGTTAAATAATCTGAGCTTGTGAGCTTATTGGTTAGATTAACCTATCTTTCTCATCTTAATGCTACTGTTAAATTAAATGTAGAGATCATCATCTCTAGGTTGTTTAATGGTTTGAGAGTGAATAAAGAGCACAATCTCTATTTAACGACAAACTAATGAATGATTGAGGTAACATAACTTGTTGCTATCTACGGTTGGTAGTTTTAATAGGAAGTTGGGAATAATATTGGAATCATAAGCATTATCAATGTCTAGTGTTGGAGAATAAACTCTTAACTAGTTTTTATCATCGTTATCTCGGAAGCACAGACACTTCAGTTTACTGCCATGTTCCCTTGTTAGACACTTTGCGGACACTGAAATAGCCACGATATATTTCCGACACGCTTGCGGACGTGTCCAAATAAAAAAAAAATTTGGCTTGGACACTCAGCTGACACGGGTCGCCATTTTTTCCTAATTTTTTTTTAAAAAATTTTTTTTTTTAAACGATTCTCTCTTGGTAGAAGAAACTCACAATACAAACAATATTGGACTCCTTTCTAGAAGAAACCCACAATATAAACAAGGAAGCATCAAGATGTGGGATGTTGTTGGTGATCAATGAGAATCACTTGATGATTATAGGATATTTGGTGTTGCTACCCTCACAGGCCATGATTTTTACTGATGATGAAGATAAGAGTTATATAATAAAGAGACTATTGAGGCAAATCAATAAGATTTACACTGATAAGTAAAGTAACTAGAGTTTAATCTTCTGGCTTTGATACAGTAAATATGTTTACGAAGGGATATATTAGAATGAATAGGTGATATTCCTTAATTGTTTTTTGTTATGAATGGATGAATTAGAATAACTTGGTAATATTTCTTGTAATTGTATTTATTTTTGGAAGAGATATTAATATTTCATACATGTGGAGTTCATGTCCTTTTTCTTAGTGAGGGAATATAATGTAAATGTTCAATATTTTGATAAAATATGAATCTATTTAGAATGAATTATATTTGTGTTGTTTGATATATATATATATATACATACACACACATACATGTCGTGTCGTATCTCGTGTCTCGTGTCCGTGCTTCCTACATCATTACCTTCAATACTAGTTTACTTTGTTTCTTGAAATTTTAGTTACTCTTTGGATTTTTCTTTCCTTAGTTTATTGTTCACAAACCCCTTTTTTATTTATTTAGTAATTAATTACCAATAGTTAGAATTTGTGGCATATCAATTAGACATAATCCTCTACGGGGATGATCCTTACTCACAACTATACTTACCACTATACTGCAAAGATTAATTTGACACTCATTTGGGTTCAAATCAATATTTAATACTTTTAAAAAAGAGAAGTGTTGTTTTGATTTCGTTTTATATAAAAAAAATATTTAATTTTGAGTTCGAATTAAAATTTGCCTAAAATTAATAAAATATATATTAAAATTGAATGCTGAAAAGGTAAATTTTTGTATCAAAAGACTCTATATTCGATTTTGCTGTAATTTTTGGATAAGTACTTTTTATCAGCGCCTTAGAAATTAGAAATTCCGTCAGATCTATCTTTTTATTCTATTTTTACATTCTTCCCGACACTAACATATACTAATCTGTAAAATATTATATATGATGTGCCCTATGAGTATAGATCACGTGGCTTTAAACCAGAATGAATTGAAATTTGGAATTGGGATAAGGAGGAATATTAAAGAATGGATGGTTTAGGTGTGGAACGAGCTCACTTCTGCTGACCCATTTAGGTGGATTTGGTTGCACTTGCTTTCATGATGTGTATGCACATGTTTGGTAGCTTTCATGGGTCCGATATTGAAATAATGAAATATAAAGAATTTTTTATTTAGATTTAATTAATACAATGAATTTGTTTTATTTATAGAACGCGTTTATAATTCTATTGTTAGTGTTACATTTATTACCTTTTTGTTTTGGAAAAATCATTGCAAGTAGGAAATTCGAACTCAGACCTCTCTTTTAATTACAAGTATCTTTGTTGGGTTAGAATAATGGATTTTGATTTATGAAATGTGAAAGAAAGGATAAATAATTGATGAATTTGCTTAATACCCATATTTTCTCTAATTAGTTGGTATCATTATTTTTTTCATAAAACTTTATTGTTAACGGCTAAATAGAAAATGTTATAGTTCGATTATCATTATCATTTAAACAGAACAATATTCATGTACTTCAAATTTTTCCTAAAGCACTTGTAGCACACCTTAGTTGACCCCTGTTTTGGCTACATTGATTTGACTAGTTTTGCTCATATACATTCACATGGTGGAATGAACCGGAAGCCTAGAAAAGCAGGTAAATGAGAAACACTTACAAAATGAATATATTTTCTGTCTTTAAATTATAAGCCTGTATTAGTAAGTTATATATTCATTTTCTTGTGTTAGTAAGCATGTATTAATAAGTCATGTTTTTTTCTTGTGTTAGTTATTTGCCTTTTCTAGAACGAATCACACGAAATTCAAACTTTGAAACTTGTCATGTAACTATATATTATTAAACTTTTCTGGGTTTCAAAAATATTTATGCCATCTTTCATATAATTTCAAGTATAGCAGCCAAAGCCATAACTATATGTCAACTTATGATCTGTACCTAGCTTTCAAGTCATATTCATGGGACAAAAATCTCAATGAATTAGGTAAACATGCCAAATTGGAGGACCACTACTTCAATAACTACTCACTATTTTATTTCCATAAAGAAGTGAGTAGGCATAAAGCGTAAGGAATAAGTGGGGGAGTTGGTATTGTACAAATAATGCCTCTTTCTCCATCCTTTCTCTGTCTTTAAATATTGGCATCAAGTCCTCTAGCTAGCAACATTACTCACACTCTTTCACATTCTAAGAGGCAGAAAAGAAGCTATAGACATGGCCATGACATTGGCTGCTTCTTTCATGGTTCTGCTGCTTGCTGCTCCCGCTGTTTATGGAGTAGACCATATTGTTGGTGGCAACGCTGGATGGAGCCTATCATCGGGTGATTACAGCACTTGGGCTGCTGGAGAAACTTTCAGAGTTGGTGATAATCTGGGTGAGTTTCCTCTCATTTTTTATGTGTTTTTATCCCACACTTGCAAGAGTAAAAACTGTGCAGAAACCCGTAAAAACATTTAGTGGAACAAGATAAGAGAAGAGAATCAAAATGTCTTTAGACTCATGCTAGCTAAAGTTTCACAATCTAATTTTCTCTGAAGTAACTTCAAAGGTATTTTTTTCCTGTTTTTTTAAAACAAAACAACGGAAATTTCCATCTTAGATGCAATCTCTTTTTGTGACTTCGATTATGTCTAAGTCGCTGCTTTACACGTCTTAAAGCTGTCAGAGAACTTAGAAAAATCTGTAATCTCAATTGTCAGGAAATTCCCCGTTTTTATGCTGGCTTGCTCAATGCTCTTTTCTTTTTTCTTATTGATTTCTTAATTTCTCTTGTTAATTTTTGGTATATATATACACAAAGGGAAATTTGAATGAGAAGAGGTTAAATAGTGAATTGATAAGTTCTAGATTTTCATTCATTCCCTTCTACTCTAATTTTTTTTTTCCTTATCATCATTCCATCGTATTAAACTGCCACTTTCAACAACAGTTTTTCTTTATCACAAAAGATTTTTTTTTTTTCACGCAAGATTTTATAAGGTACTTCAAATATTTTACTACAAAATACCTTCTTGGATAATTAATCAAAATATTTTAAAATTTTAAAGTAATTTCATTGTGAAATTTTATAAGTTATTTCAAATGTTTCACTTTTAAATGAAATAAATTCCTTTTCAATTTCTCCCTACTAATAATACCTCAACATTAGATTCAAACTTAACCTTGGCTTTTGGACCCATACTCAAACACAAACCCAACTCTAGACTTTGACTTGGACCTGATCCCAGACTGGAACCGACATCGGCTCTCGAGCCTAGACCTAGACTCAAACTTAGTTGCCCTTACTCCACTTCTAAAAAAATATTAAAGAAAAAGAAAAGAAAAAACAACTACATCCCTTCACTTATGGGCCATTTGCAAACCCAATTAATAGACATGTAATTTGAAGGTGCGTGATTGCTTATAAATTATTTTATTAATAAAGAATATGATCAATAATTTATATAATTTCAGCTTGGAGTCAAATAAACTATAAAAATATTTGAAATAATATCTAGTGCATATTATAAAAATCTATTGTAGCAAAAATTGAAACTTCTAATTAATTTCAAATTGGATACCTAATTTTGTTAATCGTTTATAGAATCTTATAATGCTCATTAAAGCCATACAATGAATCCAATCTAATCAAAAGAGTTATATATTAAGCGTTTAAGTTTTGTTCAAGATAATGTCAAGTTTATAACATTGATTCATTTATTTTTCTCCTTTACACATATGAGAAAATATTTGATACTTCCTCTCGGTGGCCATTATTGCACTTCAGAATTCAGATTGTTACCATAGTGAAGTCAAGTGACCCTGAAAACCATCCAAAACATGCCACTTGTTCATCATCATGGTTGAAAGCATTAATTGTCTGGAAGGATGATTAGGATTAATTGTTCGTTAAGTAAATTAACGGACAACGTGGATGAAAAGTTAAAAACCAAAAAAGAAAAAATATAGGGCTCAATTTTTGAACTTTTTAGTGCATAGTGTGTTTTCAATTGTTCCATAGTTAAAGGAGTACTGTAGTTGCATTTTTCTCTTAAAATTAGTTTAAGAAATACAAATTACTTTGTGAGAATTAATTATCCAAACTTCGTATTTTACAAATATAAGAAATTAAATTGCTAGAAATTCAATACCCCAACATTTCAAATTCTATAAAATGTTAAATTTCATTATTCAAACACACCTAAGGGTAAAGCTAACCCATTTTAATTTCTTTTGGAAACCAGTGTTTGATTACGATTCCAGCCACAAGGTAGACATAGTTAATGAAGATGACTACAACAGCTGCACTTCAAGCAAAGCCCTCAAATCCTATGAGGGTGGAAGCACTAAAGTTGCGTTGTCTTCACCAGGCAAAATGTACTTCATATGCCCCACTGTAGGTCACTGTTCTGGGGGCATGAAGCTGGCCATCAATGTTGTTGCTGCTAGCAACACCCCAAGTGGCACTCCTTCTACCACCCCGGCAACACCGTCAACTCCTTCGGAGTCTGGCACTCCGGCAACCACAACTGCTTCACCACCACCACCACCCAAAAATGGGGCAGTTAGTGGCTTTGTCACCATGAACCAGTTGATGGGGTCATTGTTTGTGGCAGCAGTCATTTTGGCTTTCATGAGCTAGGGCAGAGGCAGTGCTAAGGATTTGAAGATGTTCTGGGTTTGTTGATTTTGTGCGAATTTTATTGAATGAGAGACGTAGATTGATGTTGATATCTATTATCCTTTAAATGAAATAAATTTTATTGAGCTTTTGTCTCTTAACATATTGATAGACCTTTGGTGGTGATATTTGTTATTATCTTCGGTTCATTTTGTTCTTTAATTGGCAATTTTCTAACTTGAAATCTACCTACTCCACAGCTCAACCAAATTCCAGTTGCTTGGCTTTGCTTTGCTCCATTTGCTCTTTTTGGGTCCACAATACAACTCGTCCAGAAATCTTTGTCTCTTTTAGATAAAGCAACGTGACAGTTCTTGGATATCATTTTTAATTATATATAATTATAGTTAGAGGCAATATATTATATAAATATATCACTCAAAATAAAGAAATACTAGTCTTATAAATATATCACTCACAACTCTCAAACTCACTATGTGTCATATTAGGAGAGACTAAAGTTTAGCATGATGTAATGGATGTAATGATGTTGAGTGAGATGAAGTTGGGCTTATGAGATTTGTGAGAGAAAAAACGTTTGTGAGAATAATATTGTCAAAATATTTATTAATTATTTCATCATTAAAGAGAAGGCTTATAAAGTGACTGTGGAGTTATATATTTTAATATTGAAAAAAATGCATCATATCCTGCTGAACTATGACCAGTATGCAAACAATCACTTAAATTGTAGGCTTAATTATATTTTTGGTCTTCTTATTTTACATAAAGTTTTAATTTGGTCTTCTTATTTTAATTTGACTAATATTGTCGCCATAGTTTCTTTAAAGTTTCAATTTAATCTTTCAGTTAACTTTTTATCCAATTCCTAACAGAAAATGTTGATATGGAGGTTTATTTGATTACATAGACTCTCCCATTTTCACATGTACAA